>JANIHZ010000001.1:3345843-3363542 GCA_027478365.1 Erythroxylum rufum
ACACAAATGTGTCCATGAGCAGCTGCAGACCCTTCTAGGCATGCCTATTTACCCACAACTCGGACAGAACAAATCATGTCAAACATTTCATGTGCAAGAAAATTAGCACAATAATCATGCAACAATCACCTCGGACGTTCCTTGTCCGGAATAGTACACAATCAGTACAACACACATGAGCACTCGGACATTCATTGTCCGGCACAGTTCACAATTCAGTAACATTAGAATCAGTTTCACTTCAGTCAACAATTCAAAGTGAGACCGTCCCAGGTCTACAAAATTTACTGTCTACAGTACTTACCGATATTACGTACTGAAATTATTACTTACAAATTTTACTGTCAGAATTACTGACCTCAATCGCCTTTACTATTTATTGCCTTGACGGTCCGGCAATGTCTGGAATCGGTCGGTCTATGCGTTCCTCTATCACAATGAACATATCCAAATTACTACTGGACATAGGTACAAATTTTCTATGTTGTATCTATGTGAATAAATGAATTTAGTATTTCTCTCTATTGTACTATTCATTACGTATACTACTGTTTACACTACTGTTTACAAATACGGCTACTGTTCACGGAGACGTACTGCTTGTGGGACCACCTTTCGGTTTTCGTACCCAGTGGGACCCACTATCCCCGGTATTCCCAAATTGCTCCGTGTCATCATTTGTGAGGCTCGTTTCGTGTGGGGCCCACAAAGTTACTATGCATGTGCGGGGCCCACGAGATTACGTGTGGAGCCCACAACTATTTACTATTTACTATTTTTACCATTTTACTATTTACCATTTACCATTTACTATACTATTTACTATTTACCATCTCCTACCTTACGAAATCAATCTTCCATTTGTCATTAACCACTGCTAATTCCTCCTCAATTGAAACACACCACAATTCCCATTAAATGTTTCTAACAATCATGATTTATTAACTACATAATCAAAACATAATAAAAGCTTAACTAAATCACTTACCAATTTGCTTTTCCACCTTCAATTTCTTTAATCCTACACCAACTTCCCACTTTCTCTCCTTCCTTCTAACACCATACATGTATATTATCATCATGGGAAGAACATAACTTGATGACATGAAGAAGCTCATATGCTTGGAGGAAGATTTTGAGGAAAGAAGAAGAAAAAGGAAAGAGATGAGTGTTTTCAGTGGAAATGAATAAAGGCTTGTTGTCATTCTTCCCTAAGAGTATTGAGAGATGATAAGGATGCATTATCGAGAGGCTAGGTGGCTTTAGGTCATTAGTCCAACAATAAAGAAAACAAAAGTCAACATAACCTCCACCCAATTTTCGGTGGAACCCCCCCATTAAGCCTCCAAGTCTTCTTTTTATCCTTCTCCATAAGGCAACAACCGACAATGAGGGATAGTCATGCATTAAACTAAGAGAACACTTGGCAATTAGTGAAAAAAAATGAAGAAAAGTCAACATATTCATATTCTAATCCATTTATCACTACTTATCCAACTTCTCACCCACATTTTCGGTGATTACAAGCATTAGGGATCCATTTATGGGTCCCACCAAAATAATTAATAGTTTAGTACCAAAAGAACAGTAGAAAATCAAACGGATCGCCATTTGGTGATTTTTTTCCGGTCCGGGCATTTTCTCCGGAAAATTTCAGAAAAATTTCTAAAAATCCCGTAAAATAGAAAACAATTAATGGCGCACTCAGAATAATTTTTCAAACCCAATAGCTACGTTAATCACAATAAAATGCCTTAGGCACAAAAACCGGAAATGTCATGTATGCACGCCAAAATCTTTACATAGCACGTATATACGTACTAAATATCCGTAATCATCTAACCCCTAATTTGGGGCGTTACATCATATACTCGATCTACTAAGAAAAATGCAGAAAAAGGCTTTCGCTCAAGGAAGAACCCAAGCTCAACGTGGAAGTTCAGACTTGAGGAGGAGATTGTTAGGATGTCAAGTGTGAGTAGGAATCCCACATTGGAAAGAGATGGAACTAGTGAAGGACATATAAATGGAAAAGACCCATAAACCTAATGCCTTATGGTTTTGGGTTAAAGTATGGTGTCAAAGCCCATGAGTGTATTCCCTCACTAAATCCATGATAAAGATCTCCCATAAAAGTGGGCTCCCCGTATCCAACAGGGTGGAAGCCTCCAACTGTCTGTCTGCCTGTTGCATGCTAATTTTTAGATCAGGAAATTCGCATTTGCATCTCAAAAAGCGAAACATATATTTTTGCAAATATAACTTACTATATACAAAGACATTAGGGTGAATTATTCAGAACTAAGAAAGCATTATGATATGCATTTAACAGATAGCAACCTGGTGCTTGGGCTTCAAAATGGAGGCCCAAATGAGGACTGAATAATATACCACCCACCATTAGTACTCTCATTGTTCTTATAATCTAAAGGATAGCGTTAGTGTAATGAGTTGATAGTAAGTTGTCAGTAGTGGCTTGCCTTGCTTCCAAGACGAATTGTTATGTCAAGCCCATAGACAGATGATTGTAGCACATCTTGTCCTCAAAGAAGGCTTATAGGCTGATATTTATGGAATCCTGAGTGTAGGATTTTTTTCAATTGAATTTATTCATTCAATGGTGGACATCCTATATAAATCCTGAAGATTTAAGGATTCACAACTTAGGATTAAGGAAAAGTTTCATTTGTGATGAAACTCATAACAAGATTTCATGTTTACACAATTATATGGTTATTCGTTTCTTTTCTTGCCTGCTTTTATGGTTCATTTATGTGTTGAAGTTTTTTAAAAAATAGAAGATGAACATGTAAAAGATAAGATAAAAGAATAAGTAACACTCAGGTTTTATTATCTCATCGAAATAATGAACTTGGTTGTCTTATATAGGTAAAATATATAAAAAGAAAACTTAATAACTGTTAAATAGAGATTTCAGCCAACAAATCTAGCTTATAACATAATATTTAAAACAAACTAAAGACATATTTAAAAGGAATTTTAACAGCTTTACAATTTTGAATTAATTATCAACATTCTCCCTTAATTCAAAATTATTAAAAAAAACTTTCACGGTCATGGAGCACATCTCTCCATAATTCTTTTCTTTCGAGCACTTCTCTCAAATCTTCTCAATAGAGTACTTCTCTTATTCTTCATAAGCGCTTCTCTCATCACTTATCTCCATAGAGCTCTTCTCTCTATAATGCGTCTTGGTGCACTTCTCACCAACTAGAAGAGGTTGTCTTCTTCAATCAGTTGCACTGTATTTATTTGTTCTTCATTGTTAAACTTGCAATCCTTTTTTCAAATGTCCAAATCGTTTACGCTTAAAGCATCGAGATTTCCTTTTATGCCAACAATCTTTTTCTTCATGACCAAACTTCTCACAATAGTCACACTGAGGAATGTTTTCTTTCTTATTTGATGACAGAACCTTTGCTAGATAGGCTCCCTCCACCATCTTTTCACTTTCTTGGTTTCTCATTGCCTTCTTTGCTCTTGAGCTTGTAAAGCATTAATCACTCATAGGTCCCTCAAGATCTTTGAAAGCTCTAATACCATGTTGAAGTTTTAAAAAAATAGAAGATGAACATATATAAGATAAGATAAAAGAATAAGTAACACTCAAGTTTTATTATCTTATTGGAATAATGAACTTGGTTGTCTTATGTAGGCAAAATTTAAAAAAAACTCAATAACTGTTAAATAGAGATTTTAGCCAACAAATCTAGCTTATAAGATAAGATTAAAAACAAACTAAAGACCTATTCAAAATAAATTTTAACAACTTTACAATTTTGAATTAATTCCCAACATCATATCCTAGTTCTTCAACTTATTATTTCCTATTTTACTCCTCATGTCAACTATTTTTTATTTTTACCATAAAGATTGGAATGGAAACATAAGGTTTTGCCATTTACGACTCCGTGATGGAAATGCAAAATGAGGTAAAAGGTCCTTTCTAGAAATATGTTGTCTATATTTCCAACAATTTTATGGTGGCAATATTGTTAGTGTGAATATTGTTTGACTTGATAGTCATATAATATGGCTTGTTATGAACTTAGAGACCAGTTTGTAATGATGTATCATATATCTTATGTATGATTTTTATGTTGAGCATCACAGATAGATAGTCATCAAGTAAATGCCACTGGAATTTTATAATCTGGTTAATTATGGGAAAAGGAGATACGTGCAGTTTCCCAGTTAATATCATTACAATCTTTATCTGTGGTGATATCTCCTCATACAATTATTGTTACTTGTGCAGATTCTTACGGTTGTTGTTGGAGCTGCTATTGGCCAAGCTTGTTTAATACTTGCTACAGGGACAAAGGGTAAATGGTTCATGATACTGTATGCTAAAGGTATGATAAATTTATCTTGCCATCAAGCATTGGAGTTTCGTATGTCCTTTTAAGCTTTTATTCAATATCTAAATTGGTACAATTTTCGTGCTTACAGATTGGTCTGATGTTTTAATAATGTGTCCAAATTCTTTGGCGAGGTTAGGAAATGATAATGGTGATAGAATTTAATTCCTTAGGGTGAAAACTATCACCAATCATATAAACAATCATGTCAAATCATCAAGAATACTTAGATATGCCACGGAAGCATACTTGAATCCATGAGAACAATGTGATTCCTGAATCTTGTGGTTATTCGTCTTCCAAGTTAATATGTATGTCTGTTTTCTCTCAAGAACTGTCTCTTTTCTGACTGATGGAATATTAGAAAAGATAATCGTTCATATGATTTGGGGACCATAACCCTAACGTTTTATATAATTTGTCTTATTTATATTTTAGCTCATCATAAAATAGAAATCAGACTATTGGGTCTCTACACATTAAAGCCCATACTTTATTAAATGTCATATAGCCCAAAGCCTTTAACCTTAATAGATTACTTTAATTGGGCTTAACCTTATGATAGCTCATAGTATACAATTAATTCATATATATATGTACCCACACGTTGGATTAAATCCAACAATCTCCCACTTGGTTCATATATATATATAACTCCTTTAATTGTATATCATGACATAACCTTATGAGCTCAAAATTTGCTATCGCTACCAAATACATCTTTAATAAATCTCGTTCATCAATTATAATAACATAGGATCAAAGCGGTTTCCATTATACGCATATCATAACTAAACCCATCAATGGTCACTTATGCTAATATAATTGAACAACATAGATTAAGCATGGATGTGTAGCATAGGAAGTACATGTAATGTGATCTTAACATGCCTACTTTCAACTGGTCTAAATTCCTTATTCCTTATTGAATCAACCAAACAAACTTTAAAGTTCAAATAAATCATAAAAGTGTTTATAACTGAAAATCATTCGAAATAACAAACTCTCACTAAAATGACATATATTTAATAGATACAACACACATATGAGTGACATGCACATGAAAGACCTTTGGTGGTAATCCCTTAGTGAGTGGATCCACAACCATAGAGCTTGTCCCAATATGTTCAATAGATAGTTGACCATCTTGAACTATCTCTTTAACAACCAGGAACTTGAAGTCTATATGTTTTGACTTCGTTGAGCTCCTATTGTTGATGGAATATAGCACTGCTGACTTATTGTTACAAAATAACTTTAGTGGTCTTTCAATACCATCTACAATGCACATCCCAGTGACAAAATTCAGTAGCCATAATCCATGATTGGATGCCTCATAACATGTTATAAACTCCACTTCCAAAGTGGAAGAAGCTATGAGTATCTGTTTAATACTCTTCCAAAAAATATCTCCTCTAACTAGTAGGTAAATATAACCCAATGTGGATCTCAAATTATCTTGGCATCTAGAGAAATCATAATCAGAATACCTAATGATCTCTAGTGATCTGACTTCCTATATGTGAGCATGTAATCTTTTGTTCTTTGCAAGTACTGTATAATTTGTTTTAATGCTCTCCAATGATCCATTCTAGGATTGCTTAAGTATCTGCCCAGCATTCCAACAATATACGCAATATTTGGACGCGTACATACTTGAGCATACATTAGACTCCCTATTGTTGAAGCATAAGGAATCTTTTGCATCTTTTTAGTTTCAAACTCATTCTTGGGGCATTGGCTGAGACTAAACTTGTCTCCCTTAGCAATAGGGGCATCACCTGGTTTACAATCCTGCATGTCAAACCTCTTAAAAACTTTCTCGATATAGCTCTTTTGTAATAACCCAAGTATATCTCAAGAGCGATTTCGATGTATTTATATCCCTAATACAAAATAAGCGTCACCAAGATCTTTCATTTCAAATTTCTTGTCAGAAAGCTGTTGGTTTCATACAATAAGCATATATCGTTGCTCACAAGCAGCATGTCATCAACATATAAAACCAGAAAAACATACTTGCTCCCACTGAACTAATGGTATATACAATCATCAACTGCATTCATTTCAAAACCAAATGAAAGAGCAACTTGATGAAATTTGTAAAACCATTGACTGGAAGTTTGCTTGAGCCCATAGATGAATTTCTTCAATTTGCAATCTATTTGATTTAAGTGTCCTGAGACAAAGTTTTCTGGTTGCACCACATAAATTGTCTCATCAATGTCACCATTGAGAAATGCAGTCTTTATATCCATCTGATGCAACTCAAGGTTGAATTGTGCCACAAGTGCCATTATAGTTCTAAAAGGGTCTTTCAATGAAACTGAAGAGAAAGTCTCTTTATAATCAATTCTTTCTTTCTGTATAAAGCCCTTTGTAACTAGACGAGCCTTATATCTCTCTATATTACTCTTCGAATCTCTCTTGGTTTTAAATGTCCATTTACAACCAATAGGTTTCGCACCTTCAGGTAATGAGACAAGATCCCAAACGTCATTATCTTTCATAGACTTTATCTCTTCATTTTTGGCATCAATCCACTTTTAAGAGTTAGAACTTTTTATGGCCTGATGGAAGTTGACTGGATCATCTTCCACAATGCCAATGTCAACCTCATGTTCTTAGAGAAATATGATGTAATCATCTAGAATTGCACTTTTCCTTTCTTTAGTGGATCTCCTTAATGACACTAGTTCTTGAGGTTGGTGAGTTTGTTCTTCTAGAATAATTTATGTAATCTGAATAGGATGTTCCTCAACATTATCTTAATGTTCTGGATTTGTTACTTCGACAACATTAGGAATAAAATCCATATCATTGTCAACAACAACTGGGGGAATATTAACATATTCCTCTTCAAGGACAATGTTTCTCACCTTATCTCCCTCCCAAACTCATCATCCTCAAAGAATCGGGCATTTCCTGTCTCAATAATTGACTTTGTAGTGAGATCTTAAAACTTTTAGCCCCTAGACCTTTCAGAGCATCCAACAAAATAACAACTAATAGTTCTGGAATCCAATTTCTTTTCATTGGGCTCATATCGTCTAACCTCAACTGGACAACCCTATATATGCAAGTGGTTCAAACTGGGCTTTTTCCTATCCAAAGCTCATAAGGGTTTTGGTAATTGCTTTAGTTGGAACCTTATTGAGTATGTAAGTTACAGTCTTTAATGCTTCTCCCCAAAAAGATTATGGTAAAATATAATGACTAATGATACTCCTTGATATGTGCTTTAGTGTTTTGTTTCGCCTTTCAGCAACATCATTCATGCTAGGACATTCTGGCATGATGTATTGTCGGATGATACCCCACTCTTCAAAGAACTTAGCAAATTTTCTTAGACGTTGTTCACCTGATCCGTCATATCTACCATAGTATTTACCACCACGATCAGATTTGACACTTTTTATTCTTTTGTTAAGTTGATTCTCAACCTCAACCTTATAGTTTTTGAACACGTCCAGAGACTGGGACTTCTTATAAATGAGATACAGGTAGCCATAACGGGAGTAATCATCTATGAATGTAATACACTATTGCTGACCATTCTAAGAAGCTGTAGGGAATGGCCCACAAATGTCCATATATACAAGTTCTAAGACGTCAATAGCCCTGTTGGCACCTGATTTCCTTAGTTTTATTTATTTCCCCTTAATACAATTAACACAATTTTCAAAGTATGCACAATCAAATGGATCAAGAATTCTATCAAACCCAAGATGTTCAATTCTTTGTTGAGATATTTGCCCTAAACGCTTATGTCATAATGAAGCAGAATTCTCATTGGTTAATTTTTTCTTTATACCTCTACATACATGCAGAGTTTCTTTATATGAGGCAACTGTATTAATCAAATATAGGTTATCAACAAATGATAAAGAACCAGTAGCAACAAGCATTGAATCTTGAAAAAGACTAAACTGACCATTTCCAAATGAACAAGAGTAACCAAATTTGTCCAATTCAGAAATAGAAACTAAATTTTGTCTAGATGACGATACCACATAAGTCTCATTCAAATCCAAATAATAACATGTTTTTAACAATAACCTAAAAGTTCCAATAGCCTCAACTTCTATCGCTTTATCATTACCCGCATAGATGTATCTTTCACCATCAATTGGCTTTCAATAGTTTAGGCAACCATGCATAGACACACTGATATGAGTAGTAGCACCAGAATCTAGCCATCAAGTGTGTATAGGCATCGAAGTTAAATTAACCTCATAACAAACCAAAGCGAGAAATGTACCTTTCTTTGCACACCATGCATGATATTTGGTACAATCCTTTTTCTTATGTGCAGTACTTTTACAGAAAAAACTGCCAAAAGCCTTATCATGTTTCTTCTATTGCTTCTTTTCTGGAGTGACACCTGTAGCTTCCTTACCCTTCTTTCTTTTCAATTTCTTATCCTTTGAGGTAGTTACCAAATGAGCATTCTCTATTTTCTCTTTCTTTAGCATTTCTTCTTCTTGCACACAATTAGAAATGAGCTCATTTAGAGTCCATGTCTCCTTTTGATAGTTATAGCTAATCTTAAACTAACTGAATTGTGCAGGAAGAGATATCAAAACTAAATACACAAGCAAATCCTTAGACATCTCTAACTTTAGTGCCTTTAGTTTCAAAGCAAGATGCGACATCTCCAAGATGTACTTCCTTATGTTTCCTTTTCCCTTATATCTCATTGAAATGAGATTTGCCAAAATCGTACTTGTTTCAGCCTTTTCACTTTTGGTAAATGTCTTTTCAATTTCCTCAAGGTAATCTTTAGCAGTAATTACCCTTCAGACATAATGCCCCTGAACGTTTTCGGAATAGCACGCTTTATGATCATAAGACTCATGCGATTTGAATGTTCCCACCTTTCCATGTCCCTCTTATCATCAGACGAACTATCAGCTATAAAATTGACAAGTTGTTCAGTCTTTAATGCAAGGTCTAGATCTATGACACCAAAAACAATAACATTCTCTTTCCATACCTTATAGTTTGTTTCGTTAAGCACGGGAATGGAATTGATGCTAGCAGTAATAGTAGAAGCAAAAGTAGCAATTGAAAAGAGAACAAAACAACTAACAAACAAGCTCACATAAATTCCATATAATCATATAAAATCAAATAATAGTAAAGCCTATTACAAGATACCTAGCACAACTTTAATATTTAGTCTTTGGCATAAATATTAATTTGCAAGTGGCACTCTTGGTGCAGTAATCAAATATTGACAATAACAAAAAAGTCGAACAATCAACCTTTTTTTTGGACCAATTAATTGTTCACATAGATGACCTAATAATTGTCACATATTTATCACTATAGGTGTACATGTATTTTGGCCAAATATTGACCTTCCTTTGTGCTGGTCAATACCTGCATGAATCACACATAATCATCTTAATATTATAAAATAAATTAATTTACACAAGAGAGACTACTTTGACAGCATGTTGTTTCAATTAATTTATTTCATAATATTAATAAAAGATCAATTATACTAATATTTGAACATATCTTGAACAATCAATTTAAACGTTGATTGTATTAACCTTAGTTAACCGAATTCAATTTTCATACAAAAATATAAACTAAAAGCATGTGTAATTAATTTATATCAAAACCGCATATACCGAAACATTATGTATGAACCGAACATAAAATTTATAGAAATAGCCAAATGCCCCAATTGACCAAATATCCCATTGGTTTCTAAAGTTGGCTTTAAAAATATTTGATTCCAAGATCCTAAATCACGGAACATGTATATAAAACTTTAGAGTTGTTTCTGTCTTCGTCCAATGGTTAAAGAATTGGTTTTTATCCAATGGTTGGTGGTAAAGCTAATTAAAGTATAAACCAAACAATGGATAAAGATTAAAGGCTTTTAAAAACGAGTCCAGATTTTCTGTTCAGTTTTATGGTGTCTTATTTTATCCCATGAATCTCAACCATTTATTTATGTGGATTTCGTGTGAATCCCGCATAAATAAACGTATGACCCATATAAATAAATAGCTGATATTCATTGAACAGAATAAGACACCATAAAACTGAACAGAAGATCTTGTCTCTTTGAAAACCACCTTTCCAACTCAACTTATTATCATCTGTTTCGGCGGTTTCCTTTTTTTAAAAATCATAAGGCTGCAATAATAATTTAACCGAAACACAATCAAAAGGTTAAAGCCAAATATATATACGAAATAACCTGATCTACAAAAACAAAATTAATCCTGAAGACAAATAATTAAAAAATTCTCAATTATCTAATATGAAAAAGACTATGATACTATTTGACAAAATTTAATTTCTTAGGGTAAAAATCATCACCAATTATATAAACAATCATGTCAATTATCAAGAATACTTAGATGTGTCGCAGAATTGTATTTAAATTTATAAAAACAACATGATTCTTGAACTTTGCGATTATTCGTTTTCCAATTCAATATATACGTATGTTTTTCTTAATTTCTGACTGATGGAATATCAAAAAAGATGATCGTTCATATGACTTAGGGACCATAACCCTAATGCGTTATATAATTTGTCTTATTTTTATTTTAGCTTATCATAAAATAAAAATAAGAATATTGAGTCTCTACATATTAAAGCTCCTACTTTATTAGATGTTATATAGTCCAAAGCCTTTAACCTTAATAGATCACTTTAATCGGACTTAACCTTATAATAACTCATAATATACAATTAATATGTATATATACACCCACACGTCGGATTAAATCCAACAAATGGCAGATGTTGCTGTAGAGCCATTCTAATATTGCATGTTCATTTGCCTTTAGCTCCTCACTGGGGAAAGATGGTGGTGCATTGGAAGGGCGTGGATGAAGATAACGAAACCATCTTCCCGTTTTGCTTTTATTTCTTTTGGGAGTGTGACTCTGATCCTTCACCAAATGGATTAGTTACATCTCCAAGGTGATAAACGTAGTATTGTACTGACTACTGAGGCCTACATAGAGGTGGTTCATTGGAAGGGCGTGGATGAAGAAAACGAAGCCATCTTCCCGTTTTGCTTTTATTTCTTTTAGGAGTGTGACTGAGATTCTTCACCAAATGGACTAGTTACATCTCCGAGGTGATAAACGTAGTATTGTACTGAGGCCCACATCAATTAAAAATACTCAAATTGACCATTCTGTTGTTTGTTTGTAGGCTTATGCTTTACGCTTCCACACGACTTGTTTTCTTTTTTTATTGCTTTATATTCTAACATGATTTAACCAGGGATTCCCAACAGAAATCAAGTAACTGGGCACTAAGTGCTGTAAACTAAACAACACAATCGAATTAAAACATTGATTTAACATCCACGAGAGACCCGTGACTTGTTTTCGTTTAAGATTACTCATAAATTTCAGAAATTGTTTCCATCAGTTAATTAAGGCAACACCATTTAAATGTTCTCCAAATGATGGCTAAAAGAAACAAAAAAATGCTTTCTTAGTCCTCGACAGTGGTTCCTAACCCTAACCTAAGGACAGTGCCCATCTTTAAGATACCCCTAGCCAATTCTTTAACATTTCCCAACTTAAATCTTCCCCTTCCAATCTTCAAAATATAGTCGCAGTTGTCCATGTGCCCTGCACACTTGGGTGCTGAGTAAAATGTCTTGTCTTCAGTTTGACAACTTTTCTTCCTTGTGCGTTTCTCAGCCTGGTGGCATGCAGAAGTATGTCTTCTGGATTGAGATTCTTAACGCAGACAACCCGCTCATTCTTGTTTCCTATTTACATTATAACATAACAAGTTCAAAGTAGTTTTCAAATCCAAGTGAATGTTCTCTTATTCATCTTCAGATATAAGAGCAGAAGTGGCTTACTGTAGAAAGCCTTCAAATGTGGATGCTGTCCACGAATCAGTTCATTAACCACCTCTAGCTGAGGATTCTGCTCTTTGAATGTGGGCAGACATTTCTCCATAAAAACCCTGCCAATGTAAAGCATGCACTAGTGAAGATACATGCCCAACTTAAACACCAATTTGTAACAACCCTTAGTAAAATCTCAAACTCCACATTTGAAAACCGTTCATCAACTATAATACACCATTTTGTTTGTGCGTGCCCACTTTTGTAAGCAAGATCATTACTTGGGATGCAAAGGCAAACACAGTAATCCTAGTAAATTCATTGCTCCTTTAAATCCCAATGAGTTGTGTACAACACGAACTAAGCCACAAAGTACATAAAACATGAAATTCTTCTCCCAGTAACTTTTTCTCAGGTGTTTGAGGAACAGACATATACTTCGTACATAAACCCATAAGCTAATTCAAGCCCACTAAGCCTAGGATATTTCTTAGTTTGATAAAAAAGACTGCAAATTCACAAGCTCTGAAAGAAATACCTGATTCCCCTGCTGCTTCCCCCCCAATCACAGTAGCTCACAATTAATTTCTGCAGTTGCCATACACCCCTTAGAGCCATCTGAAATGCAAACATAAAGGAAGATAAGAACAAGTATCTGGTAAAATGCTACTATAGCAAAAATAAAGCATCTTTAACCAAGAACAATGGAGGCGAGTTGCCACAACCTTCCTACTTCACTATCATGAATAGAACCATAATTAACATTTGTACTTATTTAACAGATTTTGAAGAGAACATGGTACTGGTAATAAGAAATTGCAGGATAAGTATTGTCGTGAAGAGTAGAGGGAACTTTTAAGTGAAACAAACTTGAGGAGAGAAAGTGGTCATCTAACCAGGTAACGAAGAGGCGAAGAGAGGTGACTTGCAAATTCAGTGCTACAAGTTTGATAAATGATGATAAATCTAGACCAGGAGGAAACTTTTGCAGTTAACAAGGCTGAGAAAGACTAAGCACTTAAGTGCTTGAGCTTGTATATACAATGCCCAAGGTAGTCTTCCTTCACGAGAATCAAGCATCACTTGATTGCAAAATATTAGAATCAATGAATGTTCCAAATCAAGAAGCAAAGTGTACCAGAATCCAAAATTGGGATAACTTCAAGCACAAAGACTCCCAAAGGTTAACTCGGAGAATAGAAATTTGCACTAGGGTCAATGATTAACATCATTACATCAGAGAAATTGAAGGTCTCAATACTTAGGTAAGCCAGAATCAGGGTTCAACAGAATTATTTATAAATAAAAAGTTAACATGGATTAAGTTGTTAAAACCTAAGTGAAGTATTACTTAACTTTGCTAACCTTTTACTTTTTAATAATCTTACTTGGTTAACTTTATTAATTTCAAGGAAGCATCAAATCCAAAGCCCAACGATTTTAAACCTAGATACCAGTTGTACATGATAATAAAACACGTTCTCCGCAATCTAATTGCAAATGCACACAACATTTGAGTAATTTCAATCCGCTAAACAGCCGAAAAGGAATTGATCCATTACCCACTAACAACATAGAAAAAATATATCAATCTCAAAGTACGGTATATACAATCAATACTAACGGTATCTGTTAGCGACAAGAGTTCCACTTAAACACATTTCAGTCTCAGCTTTTAACAAAATACAATCATTAGAATGAATACAACAGCAATTCATATCGGCGACAAACAGCAGTAGTCGATCGCTAATAAAGAGGAAAATGAACACAGAATGAGAGGAAACAGAAGGAAGTAAAGCAACAGAAAGGCTAGTCCTAAACAAGTGGCAATCAACAGGGATGCATATTTCGCACAGAAGATGCATGTATGTAACCCAAACAGTTTAAAATTACCAGATCAACATAGGACAGTTAAGCATAAATTCACAAAAGAGAGACCTTAACCGAAATGTTAAACGAAGGCTGAAGATCGTCCTATGATCTCTAGCAACCAGCTGGTAATCAGGATTAAGCATGAGGACAGTGCAGAAGAATCAAGAATCTTCAAATTTGGGGGGTAGTTCTCACCTGGTTTGGACCGACCCTCTATGTATTGCTCCTGTGATTCCTCCAAGCTAAAGTACAGGCCTAGCAATGTCGATTAACGATCAATGGTAAAACAGAAGAAGAAGATGCATGATTCAAGACAGAGACTCCATACCTTGGTAGTTTTCACCAACTCGGAGTAGAAGAATACCCTCGATGCTTCTGCCCTAATTGGGAAGCAGCCGGAGACTATGGGAGGGATTTTTGTTCACCCTCTTCACCGCTATTAGTTTGATTCTGTGTATTAAACGTCGCCGTTTTATATTTGGTAACTATGGTCACTACGTTGTCGTTTAGTTTATGCTTGACGAAAGAGAGGTATACTGCCGTCCAGTCCGGATGTCATGTTTCTCTTATTAATTTCAACAAATTTTTTAATTCTTCAAAAAATTATGGATTATTTCATAAATTTAAAAAATTACCCGAAATAGTATCCAGTATTAACTGGTATCGGTATAGTACCGTACCAAAACTCAATCCAGTACCAAATCCGGTATAATATTCGTAACATTGGTAAATAGTATTACCATATAAAGTTTCTTTTATAAGAAGCATTTTTACTTGGTGTATTGAGGAATAAAAAAAGTCTCCCATTCAAAATAAAAGATGCTCTAATTGCTTTGGTAAGAATTGCAGAGATCAAACCGTTTCAAGTTACTTCAACAAGCGAACTAGTGTAAGGCTTATTAATTGAAGGCAGATTTGGTAAGAATCTATAATATCTTATATGAGCACCCAAACTAAGATATTGATTAGGAGCAATTTATTATTAAAAGGGCATCCTAACAAAAAGACAAACAAAAGAAAAGGTAATGACATGAATGTGATTAGTAATTATATCTTTTAGTGGTTCGGCCTCAATGGAAAAATAAAATGGAGCACCTAACAACATATCTTCACAGACCAAGAACTACGAGATCGCCTGTAACATCCCACCCCCGACGGGAAGGGTAGAATAGTAATTTTGGCAAAGGATGAAAGTGATTAGGACTAATTGAAAATTTCCATGCATACTGGTCTTTGTGAATAATGAATTTTTGCACATGAAAAATAACTGTACATGCATACATGACATTCCCAGTATTTAGGTCTAAATGAAATTTTACTGTGAATAATGTGGCAATTGTGTTGGAAAAATTTATTGGAGTAAGTTTTTGTGTGTTTTCTATTTTAAGGGAATTTTAGAAATTTTTTGGGTATTTTTCGGGAAAATTTTCGGACCAGAAAAAAATCGCCAAGTGGCGAACCGATTGGTTTCCAGTACCGAAAATTGTTGTCAAATGATACTGCCATATTGGGTCCATTAATTTGAACTTGAAATTAGGACCATTGGACTTGAATGGGCCCAAGATCCATTTTATTAGGGTTTTATCTTCTTAAATGGTGTTTTTGTCTTTTTCCTTGTTTGTCTTCTTCCTCATCATCATAGGCAAGTGTCATATTGACACATCAAACCTTCATTTAATGCTCCAAGCATTCTCAGTGGTTTCTTGCTTAAAGAAGGGAAAGGATGAGTTTGATGGTTTAATTTGCTCCTTCATCCGAACTTGCTTCTTCTTCCTCTCCATTGAATTGTTTTCAATCTCCTAATTGAATTGCTACCTTCTTACCATAAGTGTTGAAGTGTAAACCTTCTACTTTCCTTGGTTGATGAGTGTCGTGTATGATATGGGTGTGAGTGGAAGTTGGTGAGTTGGAGTATTAATTAAAGAAGTGAAGGGTTGGAGTTGGAAGCTTTAAATTAGGTGTTGTCAAATTTTTCTTGGAAGAGTGTTGAATTTTGAATTGAAAGTGAATGTGAGGGGCTGTGTAAACAGTATCTGAAATTGAGAATTTGAAACTTTGATGATTTTTCTAGATTGATTTAGGAGGAATTGGTAAAAATGGTCTTAATTAAAGTTGAAGCCTATCTTATTAGCTTTCCATTGCCACTGATTTTGTAATTTTTCGATATGTAGGTTGGGAGTTATGAATTGTTGACTATTGACTGGTTATGTGCATTTTGGTGTAACCTAGCCATAAGTGTAGGTTTTGTGAGTATTGTGATTAGAAGCAAATTTAGCAATTTTTGTGATTTGAATTGGCTCAAATGATCTTCTGGAAAGTTGTAGAGGAAGAAATTATCTTGAAAATGAGATATATTATGTTAATTTTGAATGACAGAATTGGGACTTATGAGGTTTCAAAGATTGAACTGAAATTAGGTTATTGACTAGTGATCAGGGCAGCCACTTGCATGACAGTTTTGAGTTTGTTAGTAATGGAATTGGCTTTGAAGCCCTTCATGCGAAGTGTAGAATTGTGTTTGATCTTTTCATGGGTATAAAGTATGCAATTTTTTGACATTTTTGCAAGGAGTTATGAATTTTAGAAAATTGCTGTTCAGTTCAGGGGTTTCAGTGGACAGAATCATTCATTGAATTGTTTGACCTATTTAGCAATTGAATTGGGATACATGTTGTTCATGAAAGTTGTAGGACACATTCTGATCTTTCATTTGGAATAAGTCTTGTAAATTTTAGCAAAGGGAATGAGAAGTTATGGATTTTGGAAAAGACTGCACTGTTTTGGAACCCAATGACTAGGCAGTAGCTTTGATTGGATTTTTGACACCATTAGGAGTGAAATTGATTTTTATGGTCTTCATGAAACTTGTAGAGTCTTTCATGATCTTTCCAACGAGATATGGTTTGTAATTTTCTAAATTATGTACAGAGAGTTATGGTTGATTGAATTTCGGATTGGAAAAATGGAAAAAGGGGAAGAAATAACAAAGAGACTAGCGATCGCGAGATGACTGTTTAGGTAACGGCTCGCGGGGGCGCGAACCAGTCGCGAGCGCGAACGGCTCGGATGGGTGTATGGCTCGCGATCGCGAGCCGGTCGGCACTCGCCTCGCTAGTGCGACGTAGCCGTTTCTGGGGCTGACTCGCGAGGGCAACGCCTCGCGAGTGCGAGATGGATTTGTTATTTTTTTTAATTTATTTGGTTTTTAGCTTCTTTTGCTCAAATCTTTTCCATCCGACATCCGATTGACCTGATTCTTGAGGCATCAGATTTGTATAATATTGAATTTCATTTTTTTAGAAATTGAGAATTTTTTAGACAGAAAATTGACGTGGGTCCGGTTAATGGTTCTTTGATCACTGTTTTATTGATTTTTGGACTTATAGAGGCCCGAATTGAGTAATTTCGGTGCCGTTAGATTTCTAACGCTTAGGCGGAACTTTTATGATGGAAAATTTTAGATTAGGTCCGGGAATATCATGAACATGCATTGTGCACCTTCTAATTGTTACATGTGCATTTTGAAATAGTTCTGATTGAGCAATTGGTAATATTTTTATACTGTAACTGTTATAGAGGCACATTTGGAGTGTCGATCC
>JANIHZ010000001.1:3370366-3385184 GCA_027478365.1 Erythroxylum rufum
TTCAACTTACCTTAACCTTTCACCAAAAGAAGAAATTTCTTGGCTTGAAATAAAGCTCTCATGCTCCTCTTCATTTTTCCCTCTTGAATCTACATCAAAAACGCACTTGAAGCTCACCAAAAATCAAACCCTAAGTTTCTTGCTTCTTTCTCCTTTTCTCCATCCGAAGCTCTCCTTCTCTGCTCTCTTCTTTCTCCTTTCTTTTCTTCTTTTGTTTCTGTCAATTTCGTGCATCACTGCTCCTTCTTATACTAAAGCCCACTCTTCTTATTTACCAACTTTCCATTAATGAATGAGAGAAGACCCTTGTACCCTTACATGTAAGCCTTATAACTTAAAACCTTAAGTGAACTTCCAATAATGCCCTTCCTTTTTGCCTTAAAAATTGACATCTTAACTCCTTATTTTGATCAAGTAAATGAAACAATTTTATAACACTTCCTTCTAGAGAAATGTTCCTCATTGTCTTATGTTTCTAACGACACCAAAAATGCTCAATTCGGTTCAGAAATGAAGAAGTTATAGCTAAAACACTTTCAGACCAAAACTAAACCAAGACTGAACTCTACACCTAACTTCACTCCTGAAATTGAACATCTTAGGGCCAAAATTGAAATTTGATTCCTTCATAAAACTTGTAGATAAATGTCTCTAGTTTAATTAGAAATAAGAATCAGCTCGATTGAAGCTTTATATCTCAAGATATCTCCAAAAAACTGAACCATTTTCAGAAAACAAAAACCTCTCATACTCTTTTAATCGATCCTCCCACTTTGATTCGATTGATCTTTCTCAATTGATCTCAAAAAAATCATAAATTTTCATGAAAAGATAGAGGAAAGTCTTAGAAATCCAACGCTTTGAAAATTAGATTGATCGGAGGTCGGACAGAAAAGTTATAAGCAAAAGAGTGGACAGAGGTCGAATCAAGAGAAAAATTGGAAAATCGGCCGAGCGATGCGCGGCAGGCACGCGCACGAGGGCGTTTCCGAGTGGGCGCGTGGGAGCTGCCAAGCGGGTGAGCGGGCACGCATGAGCGCTGTCGAGCGGGCAAGCGGCTGGCCGTAAAACTTGCAATCTGACTTCCGAGCTTCAAACGTTCATATCTTTTGACTTAGAACTCCAAATTTTACAAACTTAGTATCGATAGAAAGGTAAACGAACGATCTACAACTTCCATGAAGAACTTAAAGCCAAAATCAGTCTCTATAATTTTCAAAATTTCAATCAAACTTTCTTTTCTAAACAATTCTTCCTAAACAACTTCAAAATTTCAATCGATCATAACTTCTAGCCCCGATATCAAAAAATTGCATACTTTATGGCGATAGAAAGCTATCAACAAAAATTACAACTTTCATGAAGATCATTCCAACAAATTCTAACTAAATCAAACCAAAAAAAATCCTGAAAGTTTCAGCTCAAAAGTCAACTCTGCTACTATTTATCCCAAAAAGTCAGACTTGCAATTCTCTAAAATTTAACACTTCCACTACTCATTTCTTGCTTTTCAATTCCATTTACACTCAAAACACCCTTAAACAATTTTTAGTCCATAATTAAATCATAAACATCAATAACAAAAATATACACACGTGCTCTCTCATCACCAACTTGCTAAACTTATCTACCCTTAATCTCATATATCATTTCACATTCTTGAATTTTCTTCTTCTTTTTTTTTTGCACAAGAATAATTCACCATAGATTTCTCATTTAATGTCAATTTTATAATTCAAAATCCCACTAAAAGAGTGGAGTCCAACAATAGAGCAATCAGTAAGTAAGACCATCTAGGTCGACTCACAGTATGCTCCAGATTAGCATTTGCTTCCAAGATCTGAAAACGTCTGAATGCGGACGCTTATCCTGCACATCAAAATTATGCAATACACATATTGCACACACATTATTAATCGCACAATCACATAAACATTCGGTTTTACACATATGTATATGTGTAATGTACAATGCATGCTTAATGACAACCCCGGATATATTATCAAATTTCACATCTTATCCACATTCTCATTTTATAATTCAATTACTCGTCATTTCATTTTTAGCATTATTTGCTCTCATAATATCAACTTCTAATTCACTTTAACTTGATACCCATTACTCATTTCCTTTGAATCACAACTACAATCATATGAACTCCTTCATTTCCGTTATACACATATCTTTGGTACTTTAATACCAACAATTGATTCATTATTGTTATTCTAACATTATATGCTTATGCAATATCCAAACTCTCATGCAATATCCAAACTCCCATTCTTTCTTATAAATTCTCCGAAATTCCAAACCTTCGGGTCTATTTTTTCATGGTCATTATGACAAAGAAAATGAAGTAATTTGGCAACGCTTTCTCTAGGAAAATGTTCCCAATTGTTTTAAGTTTCTAATGAAACCAATATCATTCAATTTGGTTCAGTATTCCAAAAGTTATGCTCCAAATAATTTGGATTGTTCTTAAACTGTAATAGTATTCTGTACCCAAATTCAATTCAGATTCTGGAATTCTAGAGATAGAACTGAAATTAGATTTCTTCAGAAAAATTGTAGTCCTATGTCTCAAGTTTAATCTCAATCAAGAATCATTCCGTTTGGATAGCTAAAGATCAATATATGGCCTAAATACCGAAGCATGTTTAATGAAAATACTCCATTCATCAATTTTCCAGAACTATTCATCATTTTAGTCCAAAATTTATCACTCAATCTCTCCCAAATGATTTCAAATGGTTATAATTTTTGGTGGAGATGTAAAACAATGTGTTTCAAGTCTTTTGGTTCAAGTCTTATGTCATTTGGAGTTCGGGAGAAGAAGTTATAGCCAAAAGAATCCAGGATGTTCAAAACAGTCTCTAGCTATAGAAGTCACGATCATGCAGGAGCACGATCGTGAGTTTCTAACACATTTCAAATGTCACGATCTTGCTTTTACCATTTCTTTACCATTAAGCTCTAAACATTCATAAAAAATTTCAGAATTCATGAACAAACACAAACAACAAAAACTTAATCTCTTTCATCTTCTTCCAACACTTGCATTTCATCTCTAAAGTCATTTAACTCAAATCATCCACAAACAAATCCAAAATTCCAGATTAATCACTATAATCAACAATTGAACATCATTCACACATTTTTCACCATTTTCTGTACTTTCCATTTTTCTGCGTTTCTTCTTCTTTCATTTTTCTGCATTTTCATTTCATCTTAATTTATCATTTTAATCCTTTGTATATCACGATTTCACCTTACTCTATGATTTCCTTAATTTTAAACTTAATTTCAGTCTATTTCAAAAATCACCCCAAAAATATCATGTATGCACAGTGAAGACAAAAACAGAGCATACATCAACTTTTTTCCAAAAATTTTCTGCACCAATTTATGCACGTTTTTGTTGATCTTTCAACTACAAAAATCATTTTAACACTATCTTATGACGTAGTGCTTATAAAAAACTAAAAAATAACACAACAAAAATTTCCACGTCTTAAACCCACGGTGTTCATGAAAAATAACCATTTTTTGTCATGATTATGAAATGAAAAATAAATCACCATATTTGATTCATATTCTACCACTCTTGAGAATTTATGTATTACTTACTTGCTAATACTTCGAATTATTCAAAATCTCATGAAGCCCCAATTCCTCATGCAACCATGTACATCATCTTGAAGGAGGTTTAGGTTAGGTATTTTAGTGACAGTGAAGGAGGTAACATAAATAAATAGCAAGTGAGAAATGAAAGCAAGATTTGGGTGGTAAGGGTAAGACAATTTCTGGAAGTAACGAAGTTTCTAGAAGATGAAAAAAGTCATGAAGAAGAAGAGTAAGACAAAGTCAAAACAATTAGTTTAGTCTTTCAAGTTAAAAGGAACGTGGGTTTAAGACTTGGACACTTGTCCAATTTCTAAGACTTTAACTAGTTTCTCCTTTAATTTGTTCAATCATCTCCAATTTTTACTACAATTGTCTCCATATTTTCAAAGTCATTTTCTCACAAATTCTAAAGTCATCAATAAAATTTCTTCACTATCATTTGATTCTTATTTCTATTTCCATTAATCAATTTACTTGCCAAGTGGCATTTTTCCTAGTCTAATAATATTCAACATTTTTGAAAATTCTCTTAAAATTCTCCAAAAATTCTAAATTAATAAATACACTCACCAAAACAATTTTTCCATACATAAAAACCACATTTCTAAATAAAAATCACATTTCACATATATAAATCAATTATACCCGGAATATGTCAATGAATGCATGTACAGTCATTTTAGTGTGTACAAAAATTCAAATTCATGTGTGTGTATGCTAACATTATGCATGAGCATGAGATGCATTTTTCTTAATCTCTCATTGATCTCACATGTATCGTGTTTTAGGGTTTTAATCCTTAGTACGGTAACGGGATGTTACATTTCTCCCCTCTTTAATAAATTTCACGATAATGGGATGTTACATTTCTCCCCTCTTTAATAAATTTCGTCCTCGAAATTCTTATCTAATTGATCAGGAAGGCAGGGGTATCATTTCCTCATATACTCCTCCATTTCCCATTTAGCTTCATCATTCAAATAATTTCTTTCAAATGTCTACAGTCGATAGATTCACTAGGTATGTTAATCACTTATTTAGATATTACACTATCTTAACTGTTTCTCTAATATAATTCAGATTACTCAAAATTTTTACTTCGTTCGTCAATAATACATCTTTGTCAGATCATATCAATATTTCTTAGCATACTCATATATCACACATTATGAATCTAAGACATCTTTATTGATACTACAAACTCATATGGTAATGGTCCTATTCTCATAATAATTTCATATGGACCAATTCATTTCTGGTTTAGCTTACCCTTTTTCCTAACCTGAGCACATCTTACCAAGGTGATACCCTCGGAAGCATTTCATTTTTTACTTCTCTTCAGTGTTAATACACTTAACTCGTGTCTATCTCACTTTATTCCAAATCTTCAGTGTTGACCCACCTAATTCATTCGTCTTTCTTGAGCCACTTAATTTCTATTACAAATTCATTTCATTCATCAACAGTATCTCGAATCAATTCTGGCCTTCAACCATTTTTAGGCCCTCTTCATTTCAATGTAAGGGCAAACAACTCTTTTTTTTTTGTATAATGCCTTATACAATATTCTAATGATATCACTGTGATAAAAATTGATATGCTTAAAGTCAATTAGAACTATACATTATCCTCATGTTCCTATGAACTCCAAAATATATGCTTTAAGCCTATCTCCAACAGTTAAGACTGTTGGCAACTCATACATACAGTCACTTGTTTCTACATCCTTAGCCCTTAAGTACTATTTCGGCATATTCCTACTAGGATGTATAGCTTAGGTTGTTATTTGTGCTTTCTCTAATAATCTCTTTTCTCAGTCATCTTTATCGGGTACACATATTTCTTATTATAACCACAAAGTATCATTTTCCAATTCAAACTCAAATTTTAGATTCGTTTTCAATTTCCTCGATAAGATTCACAATTCGGGAACCTCTCTTCGGGCTTTGCTAATCTTTTCATGTGAAACTGATCTTAAATTCATTAGCTAATAGTACTTTGATTTGCCCAAAATTCAACTTAACATTCTATGCTCTTCGTTGCACTATATTTGGTAACCTTAATATCTAAATTTGTGATACACTGCTATTGATTTTTCTATTCAATGCATTAGATTACAACACTAGCTTTATTGAGAAATACTCATTTACACAACCTTAATCTTTCAGTGATTCTATCCATTGTCTTGGTTTTATATTCAATCCTTTTGTACTTGATAATTACCTCAAACTTAAATGATCTGTATAAGATTCAAAATGTCTCTATACACATAATGTCTCCAAGCTCTTAAACCAATTACTGTTACAGCAAGTTTCAATTTAGATATCAAATAATCAACTCATGAGACTTTAATTGTCTCTATGCTTATGAAATCACTTCATTATGCTGCATAGATTACATCTTAATCTTTGGTATGAAACATCATTGTATATTACATAACTTCCGAATCTAAATGATATATTTAACATCGGTGTTACAAATCCTCAAAATTTTCTTTACATTCATCACTCATACAATTCTCACGTTTTTCCTAAGACATTTTTGTCAAAGGGCTAAGACCAGTAAAAACTCCTTAACAGTCTCTGGTAGTATCCAATTTCTAGCTATTTCTAGAGAACTCCGGATCTCTTATGTATGCCTTGGAGTCTCTCACTTCATCATTATCTCCACTTTCTTTGGGTCTCTCAATATGCTATGTTCAGATACCATACAACCCAACATGTTATTCGATCAAGCTAAGACTCACTCTTATTAAACTTAGCATATAGTTATTTCTATCTTCATGATATGTAAAATTTCCTCAAGTATTCAAAATCTTCTTCCCCATTTTTCGAACACATTCGATATATCATCTATAATCATAGTCACTAATTAATCCAAACAAAATTGAGACACTTTATTCTTCAATACTATGATACTATCGAGGCATTGTTAACTCAATGTGCCCATGATTAGTTCTCGTAATTCCTTAAGTAACTAATTCCTTAATGAGGTAAAATTATCTCACGCTATTTTCGGTTTCACAATTGACTTCTTTTCTCAAATGATTTTCTCCATTCATTCGATTTCCTCTGATTTCGCATTGACTTATTCAAATGTCTATTCATTCATACTAGTTTCTCCATACATTTCAATTTATTTGTAATCTTTACTTCCTGTATTGGTAACACATTCATCAGATCTAATTTGTATCTCATGTACACATTTGTATATAATATAATGTGGACCTAAATTCTCCTCACATTAGTAAAAGTATTGCTTCAAATTTAAGAATCCAATCACATAGTTAGATACTTTACATCAAATAAAACACATATACTCTTTATAGCATATTCTACCTGATGCCTGAGTCTCGGTTAGAAATAGGACTCTAATATTCACTTTTGCCTCATTAGATATTCATTTCTAATTTGTTTTTTCATTGATCATTCTTAAAATAAACCATCTGGTCTACTTAACCTAATTCGGTAAAATTTTTCTTCTTCGAAAGAAGACTTCTTGCTGCTATCATCTATATTGTTCATATAATCTTTATCAATCAACTGTTATCATCGTTGCATTATCAGCCATTCTTAATACCTCAAGAAGACCAATTTCTGTCGTTCTTACTAGGACATAATGTTCTAATTACCAAAACTCGATGAAGTAGTAGACATGGTTATTGTCACATATGCTTAGATGTGTATCCTCAAGATCATCCCATTCTATCCAGAAATATATTTCCGACTACTCACCAATTTATATCTTACAAAAGTAATACTTTGATCTCAATTGATTCTAGATAATATTTCTCTCTTTATTCCTGCCACGATCGGGTTATCCTTGCCACGATTGTGACATAAACCTATTTTTGTCAGGCCACCATCGTGCCTTGCACTTTTTTCCTCGCATTAACACACATACTAACATCAATTCTATTCCAATTTTCCAAAATTTACCTCTTATAATGCTACATCATTTCATAATAATTCTACTACCATATTGAGTTCATTTAACTCTTCTTATTTGATTCATCACCTTGTTCTTGATCTCATTCTTACATAAAATCCTATCTTATATGCATTTCTAACTTTCTCCTTACTACACATCATTCATCTCGTGTAAAGTCATTTATGTCTACTTCATTACCCTTTTATTCTTTCCTCATTTCAATATCATCTTCTTATTGTCATTTATTCCATCTTCCACATGTATATCCTCAATTAATTTATAATTATAATTGTATAATCATCATGTAATTCTGATCTCAATTCCATTAATATATTCTTATGGTGGATCATAACTCTTATCATGATAATCAAACAACCATTCTAAACCCAATTTCAGCCTCTCAAGATCATAAAAATTCTGTTTTCATTTAACTTTGTTTATACATTTTAAGTCTTTCCATTTCTACCTTAGCTCTATTTTCCTCATCAGTTCACGATAATGTATTCATATCTATTTCACATTCAAGGATATACCATTATATTACAATATTGGTGTCATGTTTGATGATACAACTGCAAATACAAATGTAGTGAATCCTTATCTATCATATCAAACCATATACTATCTTTCATTTCTAGATATCCACGAGCTTTCATTTTCTTACACTTGGACATATCATCATTCTTCTCAGTATTTCTATCAGCTCAAACTCTTAACAAATGCTCATGCGTGTGACTTATACTTATGCAACTCAGACTAAGGATCAGTTTCTACTGCCTACTATGATATGACTAAAATGCATGTAACTTGACACATCTTTCAAAAAATGCCCATGTAAGATGCTAAATCTGGGCTCTGATACCAAATTGTAGCACCTACTCTCGCAAGATACCCGACATCCTGAGTGATGTCTGAGTACGTACCCCGCAAGGGTGGCATGCTAGAATAATCAATCAGTCAAACACTCGAAATTCAGTACAAAATTTTCAAAAATATCACACGCACATACGGAAATCAATAATCAAATTTAGGCCCATACTGTTATTTCATAGACATCGGAATCACAATTATTAATACACTTATTGATCAATCTCTTTTACGAAACATTCCAATTTGGAAAATGGTTACGCACAAAAATATTTTCAAATACACATGATACAAAAATTGCGTAATACATTCTTTCATACAAAATTAATGAAAATACTTATGCAGACGCGAACTGATCCCGACCTCTATCTATTACTTGAATGCAGTGGCTATACTCCCGTTAGCCTAACGGGGTAACTCTTCTGAGTCTGAATAAAATATTGCAAATTTTGGGTGAGTTTTTGCAAACTCAATGAGTGACCATCCTCGATGGCTTGCTCAATCACATACATATACAGTTCATAAGATAATTCAAAACATAATATAAACAGAGCAATCAGTAAGTAAGAACATCTAGGTTGACTCACAGTACGATCCAGTTTAGCATTTACTTCCAAGATCTGGAAACGTCTGAATGTGGATGTTTATCCTGCACATCAAAATTATGCAATACCCACACTATACACACATTATTAATCGCACAATCATATAAACATTTAGTTTTACACATATGTATATGTGTAATGTACAATGCATGCTCAATGACAACCCTGGGTATATTATCAAATTTCACATCTTATCCACATTCTCATTTTATAACTCAATTACTCGCCATTTCATTTTTAGCATTATTTGCTCTCATAATATCAACTTTTAATTCACTTTAACTTGATACCCATTACTCATTTCCTTTGAATCACAACTACAATCATATGAACCCCTTCATTTCCATTATACACATGTCTTTGGTACTTTAATACTAACAATTGATTCACTATTGTTATTCTAACATTATATGATCATACAATATCCAAACTCCCATTCTTTCTTATAAATTCTCCAAAATTCCAGACCTTCGGGTCTATTTTTTCATGGTCATTATGACAAAGAAAATGAAGTAATTTGGTAACACTTTCTTCTAGAAAAATGTTCAAATTTGTCTTAAGCTTCTAATGACACCAAGATCATTCAAAAATTGTCTTAAGCTTCTAATGACACCAAGATCATTCAATTTGGTTTAGTATTCCAAAAGTTATACTAAAACTAATTCAGACTGTTCTTAAACTATAATAGTATTCTGTACCCAACTTCAAGTCAGATTCTGGAATTCTAGAGATAGAATTGAAATTTGATTTCTTCAAAAAATTGTATCCCTATGTCTCTAGTTTAATCTAAATCAAGAATCATTCCGTTTGGATAACTACAGAACAATATATTGCCTAAATACCGAAGCTTGTTTAATGAAAATACTGCATTCATCAATTTTCCAGAACTGTTCATTATTTTAGTCCCAAATTTATCACTCAATCTCTCGCAAATGATTTTATATGGTTATATTTTTTTTGTGGAGATGTAAAACAAAGTGTTTTGAGTTTGTTGGTGGTTTAAGTCCCATGTCATTTGGAGGTCGGGAGAAGAAGTTATAACTAAAAGAATCCAGGATGTTCAAAGCAGTCTCCAGCCACACGATCGTGAGTTTCTAACGCATTTCAAATGTCACGATCTTGCTCGCTACACGATTGTGACTCTCAAACTCTTCAGAAAAGTATCGTGCTTTTCCCAGTTCTTTATAAAGTTTGCACGACCGTGCTTTTCTTCTTCTTTTCCAATACTGCGATTTTCTTCTCTTCTTCTTTTATTTTTCTTAAACCAACAATTTCTAACTTATTTTTACCCCATTTTCGACTTCCATTATGCTCTAAACATTCACAAACAATCCCAGAATTCATGAATAAACACAAACAACAAAAACTTAATATCATTCACGCATGATCTGTGTTTTCTACGTTTTCTTTCATTTTTCTGCATTCTTTCATCTTCTTCCAACACTTTCATTTCGTCTCTAAACTCATTTAACTTAAATCATCCACAAACAAATCCAAAATTCCAGATTAATCACAATAATCAACAACCGAACATCATTCACACATTTTTCACCATTTTCTGCACTTTCCATTATTCTACGTTTCTTCTTCTTTCATTTTTCTACATTTTCATTTCATCTTAATTTATCATTTTAATCCTTTCTATATCACGATTTCTTTTTTTTTGGGTAAATTATATCACGATTTCACCTTACTCAATGATTTCCTTAATTCTAAACTTAATTTCAGTCTATTTCAAAAATCACCCTAAGAATATCATGCATGCACAGTGAAGACAAAAACAAAGCATACATCAACTTTTCTCCAACAATTTTCTCCACTAATTTATGCACGTTTTCGTTGATCTTTCAACTCCAAAAATCGTTTTAACACTATCTTATGACTCAGTGCTTATCAAAAAACTAAAAAATAACACATCAAAAATTTCCACATCTTAAACCCACGGTGTTCATGAAAAATAACCATTTTTTCTCATGATTATGAAATGAACAATAAATCACCATATTTGATTCATATTCTACCACTCATAAGAATTTATGTATTACTTACTTGCTAATACTTCGAATTATTCAAAATCTCAAGAAGCCCTAATTCCTCATGGAACCACGTACATCATCTTGAAGGTGGTTTAGGTTAGGTATTTTAGTGACAATGAACGAGGTAACAAAAACAAATAGCAAGTGAGAAATGAAAGCAAGATTTGCGTGGTAAGGGTAAGACAATTTCTGGAAGTAACGAAGTTTCCAGAAGATGAAGAAAGACACGAAGAAGAAGAATAAAACAAAGTCAAAACAATTAGTTTAGTCTTTCAAGTCAAAAGGAACATGGGTTTATGGACACTTGTTTAATTTCTAAGGCTTTAACTAGTTTCTTCTTTAATTAGTTCAATCTTCTCCAATTTTTGCAACAATTGTCTCCAAATTTTCAAAGTCATTTTCTCACAAATTCTAAAGTCATCAATAAAATTTCTTCATTATCATTTGATTCTTATTTCTATTTCCATTCATCAATTTACTTGCCAAGTGACATTTTTCCTAATCTAATAATATTCAACATTTTCAGAAATTCTCCAAAAATTGTAAATTAACAAATACACTCTCCAAAACAATTTTTCCATACATAAAAACTACAATTCTAAATAAAAATCACATTTCACATATATAAATCAATTATACCCAGAATATGTCAATGAATGCATGTATAGTAATTTTAATGTGAGCAAAATTTCAAATTCACGTGCGTGTATGCTAACATTATGCATGAGCATGAGATACAATTTTCTTAATCTCTCATTGATCTCATATGTACCATATTTTAGGGTTCTAACCCTCAGTATGGGAACGGGATGTTACAGAAATAATACATCTACTTTCAGGATACTAATTTTTGTTTCGTAGAACGCATTCTAGGTTTGAACCTAAATTGACCACAAAATTTGTACTCTTGTAATTCCACATCATCTCCCCTAAACAACATACATCCAAAATTGCAATAATCAAATTTTTTAATTTGCAAACCAAGACCCCTAATAAGTTTCTTCATATTGTAGAAATTATCAACCATTGTATGATCATGAGGCAATGATTCATTATACCAACTAAGAATTTTATCCAAACTTTAATTAGAAATATACCCTTCAGACTTTATATTCAATATTCGAGCAATTGAAGATAATTGAGTCATGGTCTCACAATTTGGCCATTATTCTTGGTCAGCTGATTTTAGCAAGTCAAAAAACTTTTTGCATGCTGGTTTGGTTCTTCTTCAAGATTTTCTATATTTTCCTGAAAGGTGCAATTGGCTGCATCATAAACCATTTGGGTGTAAGGATTTTTAGTTGCATCCACATTATTTGTTATAAATCCAGTCCCCTCTTTAAACCCATCCACATTTATTAATGAGTTTACTTTGTTACCTTTTGAGGTGTTACAGATTAATAGCTCCCTATGTTGTGTCCACTCAAAATAATTTGGAACAAACCCTTTTCTTAACAAATGGAGATTCACTTCATCAATAAGAAGAAAACAGATATGTTTACACTTTTTTCATGGACATCTAATCTTTGGACCATCCATATATGTAGGTTGAGAGTATGCATAGTGAATAAAAGCTTCAACTCCCTCAACAAACTCAGGATTGATGAAACATCGGGAGATAATCGTCTATACATCCAAGATCTATCAACATTACTCATTAATGTAAAACTATTATTTTAAAAAGTGATTTCATAGTTAGTATCCTTCATTTCCCCTAAGTTTATAGAACATTTAATCTTTACTTTACAGAATAAACCCTAAGTTTTTACAGGTCTCTGACCATTTCCCTTCCAAATTGAAACCAACCTATCCCACCATATGAGTTCACAATTAGAAAAGTCAACATATGTAACTATCAGTCAAATAAAACAATATGCTAACCAAGCACTATGGTACGTGGCATTGTTTAGACCTGTGAATCGAGAAAGCAAGTTCTCGTTATGACTTTTAGGCTCGTGGAATTTTTCACTGATAAGCCTCATAGGAGCTACATCACGAGTTTCCATCCTATATAGCATCCTAGGGGTGTATTATACCTCAAATCATCCATAATTATACAAACTCATTCGACATACAGTAACTACTTATGTAATTCATACATCTAGCCATCAATCATTCTAACAATATTCCAAACAACAACATACAAAACCAAGATAACTATGTTTGCATTAATCACCTACAAGTTGATTTCCAAAGTTTGATTTTAAACAAACACTATGGTACGTGGCATTGTTACACCCCATGAATTGAGAAAGCAAGTTCTCACTGTGACTCCTAGGCTTGTGGAATTTTTCACTGATAAGCCTTATAGGAGCTGCCTTACGGGTTTCTAGCCTATATACCATCCTAGTGGTTTATTATGCAAAGAATTGTAATGTCAATTACATAAATTTCTTATGTTAATACTAAGTTTGAATTAATCTCCTACAAGTTCAAGTCTTTATGTTTCAATTTAAACAATGCCTACACATAAATACTTAGACTATTAAACCCCAGCTTAAAATCTCATCAATCATTGTTATAGGTAAAATTGCAAAGAACAACACAAAATCGATCACATTGTAGACATTACTTAGTTGAACGACTTACCTTGATAGGCGAACAATCGTAAACTACAAAGAAGATGAATGAGGTTGGACAATCATCGATGCTCTTCAACACAAAACACGGCCTATAAGAAATACAATAAATATATATATAAGTTAAGGACCATACCATTGGAAAAGCTAATCTAATCACTAGCCTATGAGATGTAGATGAATGAATTACATGAAAATGAGCTTACGTCAACAAGAAGAGGTGATTTTTAAATTCTCTAAGGAGGAGGAAAATTATATATATGACCTATATAAGTGAGAGTGATGAGGATGAGCTATACATTGGAAGTGGGGCTATGAGAGGCACAACTTTCTTTAAGCTTAAGCACTCCATTTTGAATTGACCAATTTGTGGTCCAACAGGAAGCGTTCTTTTGTGTTATGTCTTTATTATTTTATTACTTTTAGTTTCCTATAAAAGGGATCATTGTGACTAAGCCTATGCAGTTGAATATATTTTGGTGATTGAGTTAATTCTTCTCTTCTCTGTCTCTCTCTCTGTGTGTGCATGTGTGTGTGAGTCACTACAAGAAAAACGTTGTTTAGCGACGAAAATTACCAATGGAAGACGTTTGTATTCTGTCGGTAATATTAATTAGCAACGGAAACAACCGAAGAACAAAGATGTCTTTAAAACAACCGTAGGTAAATTTATCGACGAACTTATTATGGTCCGTCAGTAAATATACCAACGGTTACAGGCAACCGTTGGTAAATTTATCGACGAACTTGCAGTAAATCGTTGGTAAAATTACCTACGGACATAAGTATTCCGTCTTAATATTCACCGATGGTAACATCATACCATCAGTACCATAATTCAAAAAATCCTGATGGTATGCAATATTACTGACGGAACGAAGATTAACTGTCGGTAAATACATTGGATTTTATCGAAGTTTTATATTTTCTATCGGTAAATATAATGGATTTTACTGACGTAATTTTGTTTTTTCGTCGATAAAGTAAATTAATATTTTTTAAAAATCCCTACATTATATTTTATTACGTGATCTTATGATTAATGCATAATTTCAACAGTTATGAATTATCTGTGCATAATATTTTGATTTGTTTATATTTTTAATTTGTTTAAATAGAAAGTTGATTGATGATATAAAGTTAAAATTATCTTAATTGATAATAAAAACATTATAGT
>JANIHZ010000001.1:3414826-3425704 GCA_027478365.1 Erythroxylum rufum
ACAAGTAATCTATACCTACTACATTACAATACAACTTAAACTTTTCAATAGCACTAAATCAAGTTACATTCTAACACCTACACAAGTTTCATACTTCCTCTTATGTATATATGTATGTTTATGTGATAAAAAGTTAGTTTTTTTTGACCCCATATACAAGAGTTCTGTTAACTTGTTCTTCCTCTGCTGTGTTTGCTCTATTCTGCTGTGTTTCCAGGTCCATTTCCAGCCACATAACTCATATTTCTTGACAGTTTCAGTTGAAGAAAGAACAGATTACTTGACAGTGGTTTAATAACTCGTACTGAAAAAGTAACGAATTCCTTTATTTGCAGTAAGAAAATGAGAAGTGGGGTTATTGTTTTACATGTTAATGGATACAACTTTATACATGCTTATTCAAGAGTCCGGTTTATGATACAAAAGGAGAGATTCGTTAAAAAAGCCTCCCTGTAGTCCCTAACTGATGAAGTGAAGAATCAGTTAACAAAGGCAGTTGAAAAAGCATCCTCCAGTTGATAGACAAGGTCTATACTCCATATGTGTTCAAGGAGTTGTCTCAAAGAAGGGCAGCATCTTCTACTGCTTCAATTCTAAGCAGGACAATTGGTCCTTGTTTGATGGGAATATCGTGTAAGGGAAGCACTTGAGTGCATCATAGAAACCATCTACAGCCTCAGTACTGTTGTCGCCAAAGACGTAAGAAGATTGTGCTTCAATTTTTTTCCCTTCTTCCTCCGTACTGGTATTCAAGTTCTTCTCCACAAGCTCTTTGAAAATGGATGATTTAAGGAGGAGGCTAAGTGCAGTTGGGGAAGGTGACCTGTTGCAAGGGCTAATGGATGCTTTCCCGTGAATGATTTCACCCTGTGGCATAGTGTTTGATTCGTCTACTGTGAAAGGGTTGTCTGTTTGAACAAATGATGGTTGGTTTGGGATGGTATTCTCCCTGGGATTGTGGCTAGAGAAGCTCCCCATTGACAGGGACTGTGCAGTTGCTGACCATCCTAGCACAGGACTGGGAGTTTCAGTTTCTGGTCTTAGCCACCTGATGTATGTTCTCAAATCAAAGTTGGTCACAGCATTGATTCCTCGATATTCTATGGCAGCTATATCATAGGCACGAGCAGCCTCTTCCTGTGTACCTATGATGGGATAAAACAAGTGTCGTAAAACTAGTTTCAGTTTGGCTCTAAAAAGTGAGGTCTTGGTCGTCGAATCCGATGCTAGCGTTTGTACCAAATGACTGATCCAACGTTTTAGTTGGTCTGCAGATTTAGATTGTTTGATTTTTTTTTTATATGTAATTACACTCTAGTTAGTTTTTACGTTGATGTTTGTAACAGAAAGAAGAGCTAGCTTTGATCAGTTTACTCACTGTAGGTTCCAAGGTAGAGATACTTGTTTCCAAAAACTCTCCCTATCCTTGCTTCCCATCTTCCATTCTGGTGGTGCCTGCGAGTTATCAGAGAAAGTTTAGCGTCAGAACTAAATTCTTTTCTTAGCAACAAACAAACAGGTCAGAGTTGTGTTACCTGGCAACACCTCTATATTTGGATACTCCTCTGGAGAAGCCACTGCTTCTCCTATTGAAAGAAGATGGTCTGTTAACAATCATCGTTAATACTCTCCGGGATTCTTTCAAAGATTCAGAAGATCAAGAAAACTTACCTTCTTAATGAGGCTAGATATTCTTCTTTTGTAACACTTTGCATTATTCCAATCTCTTCTGCATACTCAGCTACCTATAAGAATCATGCCAGAAACATAACATCAGAAATTTGTAATAGATCCTGCCCTCTGGGGCCTGAAACTTTTAGATATTCATTCGAGTTTGATCATGTACTGGAAAATTTGTGAAAGTTGACGTTCCCCAGTATTTGATAGCGGCCAAATCGTATGCTCTGGCAGCAGATTCTTCTTCATCATAAGCTCCTACAATGAATAAGCAGATTTCTATAGGTTAGTTTCTTTTTTAAGCCAGTGTTGCAGCCAAATGGTTTGTTTCCGAAAGGGTTCTACTCACCAAGGTAAACTGCTCCAAGGCAAGTATTAAGTCCACAAGCAACCGATTGAATAAAAATATAGAAGAAAATTAGTAATTCATCAGTAACCAAACACAGTAACTGAACATGAAAAAGATTAATGAAGAAAAAATCTTAGGAGCCAACCTTGTTTACCCTTCTTCCTCTGAGTTGGATTCCAGGATCCTTTATCCCATAAATGAGCTTCATATCGTCCAGTCCACCGGTGTCTGTATTATCAGATGTACATTTTTAGAGAAACAAAAACTACAGAAAATAGCATGTTAAGGACTTACGTGACAATATACACGCGTGATTCACAATCTTATGTCCAACCTGCTAACCCCACGAAATCTTGAACTTCTCTTCACAGTCGTAGCAGGAGAACTTTTTTCACCTTGTTGATCATTGCAGCTGGAAGCAACTGCAAAATGGTCTCTCCTCCTTCTCTTGACACACTTACTTGAATCTTCAGTGTCGCCTACTATCAAGCTCAAGCAGCGTCTTACAGGGCACACAGATTGTACAGGATCCATTTCTTAGGACTCACAGAAGCAAAGTAACAAGAGCCAACAATTAGGTAGCGTGGCGTTCAGAAGACGACTGGAACTACTTATAAACAAGTTCGGATTTGTTTTACTCTCAATCTGTTTCCTAGTGCAACAGCTACTTTATCAATACATAGTAAGAAAGTGATTTCGATGTATTTCAGGCCACAGATGACACGTTTTACTGTCTGGATTCTAGCCCGTCAAAAACTGATTTCAGGATTACCAAAGGTTCCACCAAGATTATAACTTAGACCATTATGATCTTAATGACCAATGTTCTTCTATATCGTCAGCATTACAAGAACTAATCAAATCAGATGCATAACACCCTGAATATTTGTCTTCTCATTAACTTACAGTTGGCACTTACTCGTTTCTACATATTTGCTGAGTTCCGATTCTCTTACAATTTGATCCAAAGATATCTTTCCAAAAATCAGTGGAAGATAAAGGTCAATGCGGAATTATCAAGTATAAAACTTTTACGTAGTAGACAAAATTCTGCAATTAATGTTTGGCAGTTAGGAAGATTTTATACTTTTTCAATTTCAGGTGATCAGAAGAAAGCTGTTCAGGATTACCGAAGTAGACAGGTAGAATAAAACTTGAGTTTGGCATTTTTCCATGCAAAGTTCCAAGAAACCTCTCATATTCTGTTTTCTGCGATGAAAAGAACTACAAGCAAACAAGCCCGAGAGTGCCATAACCTGACAAAGAATTGTGTCCATTATGTATCCTGTGCATGGAAATCTTCACCAGGTTTCGGACTTGTTTCATCTGTGTTTCGTTTTCTAGCACGAGTTCCTGCCATTGTATGCACCAAAGAAACTTCCCAGTTAATGGCGGATCTGCCAATGGAATAAAACATGCAAATATATTTTCAAACAAGGTGGTCGTTGCCGTATTAGGAGTCAGTAGGATAAGATGAATCAATTCCTAATACGCAGTGCTTGTAAGAGAGTCCTACGATAGGCCTACTTGAAAAAGCTCACGGGAAACCATAAGAGGAATGTAAATCCTAGAAATTTATGGAGAAAAGAACCAACTTGTCGTAACAGGTCACAATGGGACACAATCTACCATATAAAGGCTGTTGAAAGGATGATTCAAAATATTAGTGGCTGAGTTTTTGGAGCATGTGATTTTATGTTTTTCAACTAGTGGATCTTAGGATGTTCTTATTAGTTAGTCAATATGTTAATGGTTTCAAATCATGGGTTTATGTTCATATTTTATAATATTTTAAGTTGCTCTCTTGAAATTATTTAAGGCTTTGTACCAGATGTTTTACAAAATGTGCAGAAAAGAATTTTAGCAATTAAAATATTGTCTTGTCTTGCAATATATTTTTTTTCTTTCCTCCACCAATATATTTGGTATCAGAGTGGAAGCATTAGGAGCAGTAGGAGGTCCATTAGAAGCAAGTGCATTAAGAGCAATTACATTATCAGGAGGTGGATTTACAATAATTATCACAACTTCATGCCCTTTTAACAGTAACTACTACTATCAATAAAAATTTTATCTCCTAATTCTACAGTGTCAACCATCTACGTAAGTCAAATGAACAGAAAGGAAAGAGTAATTGAAAACAGTGGGCTGACATAAAGAGAATAAGAATATGTGCAAGAATTCTTATCTAGAGTGTCCGGGATTGTTATTCAAATGAAATCTTATAGTGAAACTGTGATAACCAAACTGGTGTAAGGTGTTAAAGGAGTTTAATACCAAAATTTAATCATATTGTTGCTGCAATTAAAGAGGCTAAGGACTTGTTTGGTAACAATTTTGATGAAATGATGGGTTCCTTGATAGCCCATAAGGCTAAACTTGGTAGGTCCTATGGAAAGTTAGAGGAAAAGGTTATTCAAGTGAAGGGGGAATCTTCAAAGAGAAAGGCAAAAAACTTAGTAGGTCATGGAAGAGGTAGAGGTGGATTTCGTGGAGAGGTCGTGGTGGCGGCAGAAGTAAAAGCCAATTTGGTGAACCAAATCAGTATAAAAGGTTAATCTAATGCAGATATTATAGCAAATCGGGACAAAAAGAAGCTAATTATTGGACCAAATAGAGAGAAAACATAAGCAAACGAATTTTATAGAGAAGGTTGAAGAGGAAGCAAGTTGTTCATGGCCCATTCAAAGATTCAAAATGATATCAACAATAAAGATGCATAGTTCATAAATAGTGGATGCTCTAACCACATGTTCAAAACTAAGTAATTGTTTAAATAACTTGATAAGTCACAAAAGGTGAAGTTTGACTAGGGGACGAAAAACAAATAAAAGTTGAAGGGAAATATACAATTGCCTTCAAAATTGTACAAGGTGATATTAACTTCTGTATAATGTGCAATTTGTACCTAGTTTAACTCACAACTAATTGAGTATTGGACATTTAATCACTAGTGATATTTTATTGTATTTGATGGTGATTTATGATAAAAAAATATGGTCAGACTATAATAACTGTCTATATGACACAAAATAGTAAGTTTTCCCTTGTTGTCTCAAATATTGTGAGCAAAGCCTTAAATGTTATAAGAAATAGAGATTAATTTATGACATTTATGTTATGGGCATTTGAATTGAATGGTTTGAAACTTCTAATTAAAAAAGAAATGGTTGTTTGCTTGTCAGGAATTGGTGAACTTATTTTTTTACGAGGATGTGTTTATAGGAAGCAGAATAGGTCATTTCTTATTGGAAAATCATGGAGGGCTTCTAATTATCTTGAACTTATGCATGTTGATTTATATGAACTTATGAGAACAACAATTTGGTGTAAGTCACTATTTTCTAACATTTATGGATGACTACAACTCTATAAGTTGGATTTATTTCTTGAAATTCAAAATTGAAACCTTTGAAAATTTCAAAAAATTGAAGGAATTGGTGGAGAAGCAAAGTGGGAGAGGCATAAAAATACTTTGAATTGATTATGACAGTGAGTTCTTATCTAATGATTTCATTGTTTTTCATGATGAGAATGGAATTCGAAGAGAACTTACAACACTATACATGCCAAAACAGAATGACATAATAGAGCAAAAAAATAGACCAGTAGTGGAAATAGCCAAAAGCATATTAAAGGCAAGCTTCCAGACTAATTTTACGGAGAAGCAATTGCAATAGCAGTGTAACTCCTAAACATCTCACCAAAAAAAGACAGTTTTAAATCAAACACCTTATGAAGTTTGGATGGATAAGAAGTCTCAAGAGAGCCATTTAAAAGTTTTCGATTATATAACATATACTTCAGTTAATTCTTGTTTAAAGCTTGGTGAAAAATTTGAGAAATGTATTTTTATTGGCTATAGTCTACTATCAAAATCATATCATTTACATACTCCTATAAGTGGGAAAGTAATAATTAGTAGCAATCTTGTGTTCAATGAAAAAGCATATTTGAAGTGGAATTTTGATAAGAAGTTTTGAAAAATTAAGTTCCATGATATTTTGATGTTGGACAACCAGCAAATTGAAACTCGTAATCACGTTAAACTTGAGCTCCTTCATTACCTACAAGTTCAATTCCTTCCTTAGCTATTGATAATAGCATTGCAAGTTCTGCTAGTTCAGATTCTCAGCAGTAGTAATGAAATACCACCAAAAAAATTAAGATCTTTTAAAGAAATTTATGAGTCATGTGACTTTACTTTATTAGTCATTGACCTGATCTTTTTTGAAAAAGTTGCAGAATAACCTGAGTAGTAGATTGTTATGATAGAGATGTAGGCTATTGAAAGAAATTTAACATGGAAGTTGGTTGATGTCATAGAAAGAATGAATGCCATAGGGCTCAAATGGGTGTTTCAAATAAAGTACAATGATGATGGAAGCATGCAAAAGCACAAATCTCAACTTATTTCAAATGGATATTCACAACAGTAAGTTATAGATTTTGAAGAGATTTTGTCTCTTATTACTCAATTTAATACTGTGAGAATTATTTCAGCATTGGCTGCTTAGTTGAAATTACCTATGTATCAATTTGATATGAATTCCATTTTTTGAATGGTGATCTAAAAGAGGATGTTTATGTTTCATAACCTCTAGGCTTTATTATTAGTGGTAATGAAAACAAAGTTTAAAAGCTGAGAAAAGCTCTTTAAAGGTTAAGCAAGCGTTGTGTGCATGGTATAGTAGAATTGATTCATTCTTCTAAGATAGCAGGTTTCATGAGAAATGAAAATGAACCTACTCTTTATTTTTAAAAAAAAAAAAACAAGGTGATTGAGATTTTTTGGTAGGTTGCCTTTATGTGGATGATATGATTTATGTGTGTTCCTTAAAATCCTTGATTGATAATTTTGAGTCTTGTATATTAAGAAATTTGAGATGACATATTAGGGCATATTACAATATTTTTAGGACTTGAGATCCTGCAAGGTGTTGATGGAAATTTTGTGTTTTAAAAGAAATAAGATGCAGACATTTTAAAGAGGTTTAGTATGGCAAATTACGAAGTGATAGGGATACCAATGAATATCAATAGGAAGGTACAACATAAGGATTGGCCTAACAAAGTTAATCCAATACTATTCAAAAGTTTATTTGGTGGTTTAAACTATTTGACATACATTAGACCTAACTTTACTTTTTATATTAGTATTATGTCCACATTTATGCATAGTCCTACAAAACAACACTTTGGAATAGCAAAAGGGACTCTTCATCATGTTGTAGGGATTGTAAATTTGGGAATTTGTTATGCGAAGTATTGAATTCTAGATTAATTGTTTTTCCTGACAATGAATGGGCAGCATGTGTAGATGATCGAAAAAGCAATTCTGGCAATGTTTTTAGCTTTGATTCTATAGCAGTGACATGGAGTTCAAAGAAGCAAGGAACATTAGCTTTATCATCATCCAAAGTAAATTATGTAGTAGCAACTTTAGTAACACGACAAGTTGTATAGCTCAAAAAAGTTCTTACAGATTTTAGTCTTAAGAAAAAGGAAGCCATTGAGATATTTTGTGATAACTGATCCACAATTGAAAATTGTATTATAAAGAAATTCGATTTTGGATTGGCAAAGAATTATGATTTTCATTGATATGCATCATCATTTCATTAGAAAGCTAATAGTTGATGGCAAAATAATGCTAAAATTTTGTGGCGCAATGAACAAGTAGTGGATATTTTTACAAACTAAGCATAAGTTTTTTCAGGTCACAATGATATGATTTTGAATCAAGGAGAGTGTTGAAAGAATGATTCAAAATGTTAGTGGCTGAGTTTTTAAAGCATTTAATTTTTAAGTTTTCCAATTAGTAGGTCTCAAGATGTTTTTATTAGTTAGTCAATATGTTAATGCTATCAAATCATTGGTTTTTGTTCCTAGTTTATATTATTTTCAGTTGCTCTCTTGGAACTACTTAAGGCCTTGTAATGGATGTTTTACTATATGCAGAAAAGAATTCCAACAATTAAAATACTATCTTGTCTCTCCACATTTTATGTTTTTCCATCTTCACCAACAGACGGTGTATTTGTTCTCAAGTTTTTAAATCAATGATTTACACTTGCAAGTTATTATGATAATTATGAATAATTCACTCATTATTGAAATAAATTGGAGTAGCAATTGGAATTTTAATTATAACTAAAATCATAATTACAAATCTATAATTTTCACTCAATTACACTTGCATAATTGAAAATTGAAATAAATAATCATCTCTTCAGAAATTATTCAACTAAACTTAATTTAATAATAAAGGTTGTTTAATGATTGATATTTGAGTAAATATTTTTTGAAATTCATATACTGTTATTTATGATTCATGTCATCACTACCTTCATATTTCTTCATATTACATTTTGTTAATTCTTTACAATTTTAGAATTTTATTTTTAATAAATTAATCTTTTTTATATTAGACCAGGGTATCCACCGGCGGATCCACTGACCAATCCTCTCGCTAGTTTGTAGACACTTCACAGGGTGAGATAGCTGGCCCAAGGATTTAAGGCTACTTCATATCTAAAGCTAAGGATCGAACCACTGACCTTTAGTTAAGGATGGATGAGTCCCTTCTACTCAACCACACCCCTTTGAATAGTCAATATATAAATACGTTTTCACAACATCATGAAATTATTAGATTGATTTATCAACTACGTTTATCTGTAATATTATAGTAAAATAATGTATGAAGATTTTTTTACACTAACCATCTAGTAAGAGAGAAGTAAAGAGATAATGTTCCACATTTCATAAAATCAACATAGAGTTTCCAACATAATCAATACAGTATAGAATTAATGAATTATCATCTCTTTTCCTTTTATTTTTTCAGTCTATGAAATTTATTTAATTGCTTTATTATAACAACTATTTCTTTATAATCTACGAAACCTATATAATTTATAATAATTAATTTGTATTTTATTAAATTATTGACCAATGATTGTAAATTGCTCCATACAATTTATGGTTCAAGAAGATAAACTCAAACCTTTTGTATTATTTTCTTTCAAGTATCCAAATATCAAAGAAGATTCATCACTATTCATTTACTTATCAAGCTGAATTCGTTAACGTTGCTAATGTTAAGGATTTTGTAAATGTTGATAGGATTACCCACTAGACTTTTAATTTTAATAAGATGTATATAGTATCTATTCTAAGAAAATGTTAATGGTAATTTTATTCTTATATATTAGCTATCTCATGTATAACTCATAAACAAATTCTTTTTATTTCAAATCCAACATCAAATATTTCTCTTGATTTAAATTTCAGTCTTTGCATCTTATTTTATTGTTATTTAAGGTTAAATGAATAATCAAGAGTTTCAGTTTTATTTAAACCGATATTTCATATTTCATATCGTACAATTCGTTATTAATTAGAAAGCATCATATTAACCAAAAACAGTACAAACATAAAAGAAATTAGAGTTACCAGTTTTGCAAGTAACTAAAAGGTTTCAGTTCCATTCTCCAGTCAAAATTGGTCGTTGGAAATTGATGAAGTTCATAACCTTAAAAAGTATAAAAACATATAACATGACATGATGACCTTAACAAGGGCCTGTTAGAGCTGCCATATTCCTCCACTTAGCAGTACGCTTCAGACGTTTTCCATCACAGAAATTCAACTTAAATACTTGATAAAATCCTAGTTTTTTCGTGGCACCATCTATAATAAATCCAAGTAACAGGGGCCAAGCTTGGAAGACATAATTCTTTTGCACCTAGAACCATTGATGAATTACAACAATCTATGCTTGTAACACTGGAACACTAAGGAAGAATGTGAATGCCTTAATAAAGTTAACTTTCTATAGCACTGCGGTAGTGGCTTTGAAGTTTAAGAACTGTTTACTATTTTGTTTGGTATATTTTGATTATAATTAATTACTAATGGTTAATAAAGAGACTAGGAGATTTATATGTGAGAGAGTGGTGGTCATTTTCAAAGTAGAAATGGAAAAGAAACTAAATTAAGGTATAATCTTGCATTATGTAATTTTAAATGATGCTCGATCAAATATTCAAATGAGCACAACTCATTCTATTTACACAATAAGGCCATATCCTTGTCTTTTACATGTTAAAACTAGAATATAACACGTTCATTCAATTCAAAATTTGACTATTGGCAAGTTATATATTGAAATTATTCATAGAGAAAAATACAATGAACAAATGAGATATTAAATGCATTGTACCTTAGTGCATATTGTTATTAGAGACCTAAATTGTTTTAAGGAGTGAAAATGGAAATCAAGTAAGAGAACATATATAGAAAGGACAATTACTCCAAAGAAATAATTTTCATGGTATAGTAGAGTTATTGGAGAAGCATGACTTTTGATGCACTATAGTAATACTAAGGCATGTTATTTTAACAATTTTATGAAATTGTAGATATTGTCATACTTTTGTTTCATCTAAGAAGAAAGTCTGATTAGTGGAGGGTTATGAAGAAGATAATTTAATAGATTTTACAATATAATTGTACTAAAGATCATTTATGAATCTCCATGTAAATAATTTAAGAAAAAATGAGAAAAATGCTAATATTCTTTTTCACAGGCCCTATTTTGTGTTGAAGAGCGTCACTCATCCTTCTTCTTTGTAGTCTGTAGTTGTTTGACCATCTAGGTAAGTCGTCCAATTAATGTCTACCATATATGTACCTTTAATGATACATTAATTAGATGCGTTTGAGTTTTGTGTGAATGCAAATTAAGGAGGTCTTGATTTTGTTTTGTTGTTTAGAATATTCTTATAATCATTAATGAGTTTTTATGTTCTTTAATAGTCTAAGCGTTTATGTTTGGGTTATGTTTG
>JANIHZ010000001.1:3451778-3464092 GCA_027478365.1 Erythroxylum rufum
TTTATATGTAAAATATTTAAAAATTATTATTATTTCATATTAATTGTCATTATTATTTATTATTAAGATTTTTGAAAATATGATTGATATAAACAGTAAACTAGTAAAATGTACAATATAACTGCATAATATACTAATATAAACTATTTTACAATTTTTTAAAAATTTTAGGGACTATTTCATAATTTTAAAAAATTCTCCGAAACGGTACCCGATACCGGTACAGTTTCGTTCCAGAGCTCAATCCGATACCGAACCCGGTACGATATTCATAATTTTGGTTAGATAACCGATCATGTTTTTAAAACATCGATAATTGCATTTATCATTCACGGCTATAAAATTGCTGTACTATTTTATACATAACAGACACAATATGTATCCTTCTAGAACAAACCAAGATTATTTGATACAATATATGTATGCTTCTTGAACAAACCAAGATTATTTGATACAATAAGCAGTATCCATATTTTTCCCCAATTTTGCAACAATGTAAAACTATTAGTACACAAATGAATCTACTGCGTATAATGATACATCTCTATCGAGGATAAATACCTTATCCCCACCCTTCTACTTCACCCACCAACAATTCTATTGTATGTCGGGTAAATATTGCTATAATACCACACAACTTTCACTGAAGGTTCATGGCCAATCAGCCGTTTTGAACCTAACTCCCAGTGTTCTTCGAGTGTCTTGCAGATTAACTATTGCTGGACACTCTCTGATCAGCTTTTATGTACTTAAAAACAGATGACGTCTATATGAATGAATTATAAGGATGCTTCCCAGACCCTGTAATCTCTTCCCTCGGAAGCCAAAGACCACTTTCTGGGTCCCATTGGTGGTTCGTAATAACCTGGTCCAATTTTCATCGCTAATTTCTCGTCGATGATAGCCGCATAGACATCCCTTTCTGCCTTGGCTATTTTAACCTTTCAAAACAGCATATTAATATTAGCAAGTCCATGCTTGCTGTTCAAAAATTGGTCCATTCTTCTTGTGAATAGGATTTAAGTTGTCAAAGGGTAGGAATCGATTTCAGATCTGACTACTTAAAATAAAAACAAATAGATTGCTACTTACCTTGCTCCGACAGTGGATTTTGTTCCTTTTTCTAAGAGCGATAAGAGCTGAAATCTCAGATCGGTGATGAGAGAAAACGTGGTCAAAAAAGACAGCTGGTGTGCCTGGATGAGTCAAGATGTATGCATATCCTTGCATTTCCTTCCCACCAGGGAATCTCCAATGGCCCTTTATGAAGAAACATCTTGGGTCAACTATCAACATAATACCAGTCTTATTGGCAACACAGAAACAATACTGTATTCCATTTAATCTCCTAAAGAGGCTAACGGTTTAGCTGAGGTCATTGCTCGGATATGTTTCCAACAAAGTAAGGCTTGAATGATGTGCTCTAATTGTTTCCTCTATTGGTCTCCTTTTCGTATTCTAAGAATCCCTCAATTTTTGGAACTAAAGATTCGCCGTCTTTTACCTTTTATCCTACTCCATGATTTTTTTTATTTTGTTCTGCACCTAAGAACTGGAATATCTACTTTGTGTGCATGCAGCTTCCTTCTTAACCAATATTCTTCTCATTATAGAAACAACATATTCGGAATCTCATGTCTTTATAACTACTTTTAGTTTAAGTCTTTGATCAATTTCCTTCCTCTAGAAGAATCAAATGTAAAGCAGATAAAACCTGAGTAGAGCCAGTGTCATGATTCTCTATGAAGGTAACAGCACGAGATGGCCACCACCCAACAACCCCAGGAGGCCTTCCCTTTTGGTCTGATAATCGCCAGTACTCGCATCTTTCCAGCACCTACACAAAGTTAATAGCATCCTATCAATGCAGTAGCCAGCCTTATAACAAGTTATTTTAATTATGTAATAACAGGAAGATAGGACAAGAAAATGGTTGATCAAGAGCAAGACAGAAAGATCTATTTTCCCTGTCCTTATTCTTCAAGTTAAACAATTAGGCTTTCATAAAGATGCCTGATCAGAATAATGAAAGACAAGTTTTGGCATTACTCTCAATTTCATGAAGCCTTTCCAATTACGTTAAAATTGTTCCTGATATTCTGATCATTACCGAATGAAGAATGCCCTTAGTGGTGACATCAAAAGCACCAGCAGTTCCACCAGTCGCATTGATCCAGTCAATAATTCTCTGCCGATGAGCATCTTGATTGTAATTCATTTCACCATATGTGTAACTGAGAGAATCCCAATACTCGCCAACTGCAAAATAAGGTTCACTTGCATCCAGGTAGTCTTTGACATAGCCTCCCCAGAAACCTCTGGCAAAATCAAGCCTCCATCCATCATACCCAATTTCTTTTCTACAGATCAAACATGATCATAAATTAAGCAGATGTAGAATAATCCCTTCATATAAACATCGACACATGTTAAGCACAGAAAGCCTACCTGTGCAGTAGGAAGGGCTTCTAACTAATTCAAACAACTAAAGATATGAATAACAACAGAACATGGTGATAAAATGATTATCTACTCGCCTTAGCTTGGATCTTAAATGATAGAATCCAGAGCAAGGAAGCTTTACATGAGATGAATTTCAGGCATGTTTCAATTAATGATGTCAACCATATCATCTTTCCAGCACTATCAAATTCAAATTCAGTTTGTCCTCAAATCATCAACCAACGACATAACAAGAAAACAAGCACAGGCAAGCAATAAATACAATCAATCAACAAGATTTTAAAGACAACACCGAGGGAAAACATTATTTATGACTAAGCTTTTTTTCAGATTTTTATATTTTTAGGATATTTTGTACCCTTGTAACTACAATGTTAGTTTCCTATTTAGTTAGGATATCCCATAATTATGGGATCTACTTATTTTTGTTTTCCTATTTAGCTAGGATATTTTATGATCATCGAATCTAATTGTTTTTGTTTCTCTTTTTATTGATGGGTAACTTGTATATGATTGACCTTCTTCACAATTGTAAACAACTTAATGCAGAAAATATTTTATCAATCTCGAGTACTCTCATGGTACTAGAGCTGTAAAGCTTTGAATTCCTAGAGATAATCGATCTGAGTGTTAAGCCTTCATTGCCGACATTCTAGTGATTCTGACCAACTTTTATTGTTAGTGACTTTAAGCAATCAACCTTCATTGTCTAAAGCTCCCTTTTTTTTTTTTTTGTGTGTGTGTTTGTGAAGAAGTCAGAGGCGGTAGAGACAACTACTACAACACAATTGGAGGAGACAGCTCACTCTCAACATCTCAATTAATTGCAAAATATCCAAATTGCATACACGTTGAACAAAAATTTTACCTTAATGGGCTTAACTCATTTGCACCTTACTAAAACGGAAACTAAAGATCAGTCATCTCACAGATACGAGGCCAAAACCAAGGATCCTCAATTTGAAGCAGGAGATGAAGAAGCTTCCGTAATTATGGAATGACTACAGAACTCTATGCCACTTGAGATTATTATGTTCTTCGTCACTGCCAAGGATATTTGAGATGCACTCCAATAAATGTATTATAAGGCTAGCACAATCTAAGTGTGCTAAGTCAAGGTAAAGATCATGACTATAAAACAAGGGAGTACGACGATTACTGAATATGCCAATCAATTAAAATCCTTGTGGCAAGGGCAAAACTATTATAGGGTTCAAAAACTAAATGTCCTGAAGATGAAGCTATTTTAAAAGTCTTTAATAAGGAAGATAGAGCCTATAATTCTTTTGTTGTACTTAATTTGGAATTTGACCAAGTGAGAATCGGGATGCAAGAAGTTCCACATTTTAATGAGGTTGTGAACTAGTTTGTCACGAAGAAAGTAGAAGAAATCTATATGAAACACCAAAGCAGTGCTAACCTACGGCCAACTCTGCTATGGTAGCTAAAGGTGGCAACAATTCAACTACAAATTTTGATGAAACACCAAAGCAGTGCTAACCTGTGGCATCCTTACTGTCAGCAGGTATGTCATACCTATAAAAAGTGCTGGAAGTTTCATGGAAAGTCTCCAACCCAAGAATGGGTAAAAGAGAAGATCAATCAAGAAAAGATGGTCAAGCTCATGTTGTTGCAATTCAACAAATTGTAGTAACACCTCAGGAGTTGGGTGGTCTCAACCAAGAAGAGGTCCAGAGGATAAGATTTCTTATTAATAACCTCGACAGACATTCAGGTACTTGTTCTTTGACATATTTAGGTGAGTTTCCAGTATCTATTAGATTAAATGTTGGGAAAAACCTTTGCCAACTCCTAATGGATCAAGAGCTATTGACCACATCACCCACTAATCAACCCTTTTTTCACATATTTCCCATGTCCAAGCAATAGAAAATACCCACACAAATCATTCATTGACCACTGTAGCAGGCATAGGAAATGTAAAGATTAGTCCATTACTGATTACAAAAAAAGTTCCATATCCTTAGGTTATCCACGAACCTGAACCTTATCAACAAAGTGACTCGATATTTGAACTTCTATGGGATTTTTTATCATAATTATTATGTATTTAGGACAAGGATTCAAGGAAGACAATTGAACATGCTAGAGTATGGGATGATCTCTAGTACCCTGAAGAACTGAACCTATAAAGAAAGATTAAGGGCAATTTACCTCAATCCCTTTTTTAGAATATTTTTCATCCAAAAAAGACACCATCACCAACTTGGACATCCATTCTTTATATTCATTAAAATTCTATTTCCTTCTTTATTTAAAGGTCTAATTATTGACAATATTCATTGTAAAGTTTGTGAACTTGCCAACCACAAGTGTATCTTTTTCAAATATTAATCGAACAAATTCTATCCTTTTTATCTCATTTATAGTGATATTTAGGGTCCGTCTACTATTTTTGATATTTTTGGGGAAAAATGTTTATTTCTTTCATTGATGATTGTACCCATAGTAATTGGATACTTTTACTACAAAACACAAATCTCTTATCAGCAATGTCCTCCCAAATTTTTATTCCAGGATTAAAAATCAATATGGGGTCAATACCAAAAGGTTTAGATTTGATCATGCTTCAATTAAGTCCATCTTGCGTTAATACCCTATAACAAAATAGAGTGACAAAAAGAAAAAAGGTCACTTCCTTATTATCCCGAGCCTTCTTTTTTCAAAAGAAATGTACCTAAATCCTTTTAAGGGGAAGCAGCATTGACAACTATTTTATATCTTATAAATCGTTTGCCTTTGAGAGTCTTAGGATTCAAGTGTCCAATGGAAGTCAACATTTTATCATATTCTACAAACTACATATAACCTTGTTCCTAAGGTATTTGGTTGTGTCATCTGTCCATGCTCATGGAGAAAATCGTGAAGAGTTAGATCCAAAGGCACTAAAATGTTGTCTTTGAGGCTACCCTTCAACCCAAAAAGGGTATAAGTATTATCATCTTCTATCAAAAAGGTTTTATATCTGAACGGATGTCACTTTTAATGAACATGAGTCTTATTTCACCACTCCTTATCTTTAAGGTAAGAATTAAACAATAGAAGATAAGGATAGGAGGGACCTGAGGGATTTCTTCTTGTTTGACCTGCCATCTTCATTTAAGTTTATGTCTAAATCTATACCTCACAATCAACAAGAAAAGACATTTTATCTTTAAGAATGTGAGATTTGGTCAAGTGCATTCAAGGAAAAAGATCATTACTCTTGGATCTACAAAAGCCCAAACCTCTAACCCAAATGTTGAGAATGATGTAACAATTTCTGAACCTTCTTTTCATAGTTAAACTGAATTTCAGGCGAACAATAATCATCAAGATGTTCCCATTGCTATTAGAAAAGGGATTAAGGAATGCACCAAGCGGCTACTATATCCTCTTACTTATTTCCTTGCTTTCAAAAATTTTTCACCATCTCATAGAGCCTTTCTTTGTTAGCCTAAACACCATTGTCATCCCTAAAACCCTATCTAAGGCTTTAACCAGTGAGAAGTAAACAAGCTATGAATGCAAAATTGGAGGCATTGGGAAAAAATGTAACTTGGGAGTTGGTGAAGCTATCAATTGGGAAGAAACTTGTGGGCTATTAATGGCTTTACATAGTGAATATAGTGCAGATGAATCGATTGAAAAATATAAAGCAAAATTAATGGCTAAAGGTTATATCCAAACTTATGAAATCAACTACCTAGAGACTTTTTATCCAGTTGTAAAGATGAGTGATTTTAGAGTTCTCTTAACTTTAGCAGCTAATTATGGTTGAGAATTGCAGCAATTTGATGTCAACAATGCATTTTTGCATGGAGAACTCAAGAAAGAAATCTACATAAAAGTGCTACCAAATTATAGGAATAATTTGGCTAGTCAAACTGTTTGTAAGAAGTAAGACCTTATACGGACTGAAACAATCGTCATAAGAATGGTTTGAGAGATTTGCAAGGGTAATGATGGCTATAAGGGTATAGATAAAGTGAAAGGGATCACATATTGTTCATCAAACACTCACCTTAAGGGAAGTCACAACACTTAGTGTATGTTGATGACATAACAGTGACAGGGGATGGACAAGGAAAGACAATCTCCAAGTCAATGTTTCGCTAACGAATTCGAGATCAAGGAGTTAGGAAGGCTGAAGTATTTCCTCGGCATTAAAGTAGCTCACTCTAGTAAAGTTATTTTGATCTCCCAACAAAAGAAACAGGCAAGACAACTTGCAAACCAAGTACTATAATAGACCTGAACTTTAAACTTGAAAAGGTAAAGGAGGATGCTCCAATAAAGAACGCCTTGTAGGAAGGACCATTTATCTGTCTCTCACACGACTAGATATAGCACATGCAATAAGTGTGACAAGTCAATTCATGCATAGTCCAAAAAAGAAGTTTATTTGCAAGCAACTCACTGAGTATTGTAATATTCCAAGAGGATACCACGACAATGTATTTGGTTTAAGAGAAATGGAGGTCTAGTAATTAAGACATACGCGAATGATTATGTAGGATGGATTGTTAAAAGCAGATCAACTTCAAGAAATTGCACCTTTCTTGGTGAGAACCTGGTCATGTGAAGTGTGGATATTAGCTAATTCTCTATAATTAATTATTTGATATTCTATTAATTAGTAGCTGAATTAATAGGATTTTATTGCTTAGAGAATAAATAGATTCTCCTTGATTTAAGGAGGTGATTATGACTGCATTTTCATACATATTTCTTGTAATATTCATTAAAAAATTAAGGAAAATTTACTTTTCCCTCATTCTCCATGGTATCAGAGCCACAGCTCTTTCACAATTTTTTTTTTCCTTCTTCATTCAAATCAGTCCTAAATGGACTATCCTTGAACGATGACTGGCAAGCAGAGAAGCTCCTCATCCTCCAATGATGATTTCAACAGTTCTTGTGTGACTAATCTGGGCGTTGTAATGGAAAACGTACAATGTAGTTGTGATCTTCTTGGCTCAAACTTGCCTTTTCAATTGACGAATCACAAGTTGAATGGCCAGAATAACCCAGAATGGTCTCAAACAATAAAGTTGTCCATTGATGATAGAGGAAAAGCCAGATATTTGAGTGGAGAGATAACAAGGCTGACTTCGGATGATCCAAATATGGCAATATAGAGGTTCAAAAATTCTTTGATCACAACTTGGTTAATTAATTCCATGGAACTTATAATCGGAAAACCCCATATGTGTTTTGCCAACAGCAAAAGATGTATGGGATGTGAATTGCGAGATGTATTTTGATATTGAGAACTCTTCTCAAATTTTTAAACTAAAAATGAAGAAGTGGGAAGTGGAAGGCCAAGCAACGAGACCATGACGTTACTTTGTTTATTAACAAACTTGTAACCTTGTGGCAGAGGCTGAAGGTTTTGGAAATAGAGGCTGAAGGAGAGAGGAAAAACAACAAAAAGTTGTGGTGTGCTCAATTTAAACACGATTCACACACACGCAAAACATGTTGGAAAATTCATAGGAAGCCAAAAATTTAGTACCAAGCCAGCACTATTGAATTTGGGCCGAAAACATTTGCTGGCACATAGCCTTTCACAAAAGAATAGATAGAGAAGATCTATAAAATTCTTCAGTCTCAAAATTTCTCCAGTTTCAAATCCTACATGTTCTTTAGTTTAGAAAGGTAATTATCTAGCTGAATCTTTTTTCAATGTCAATTCAGATTCTTGGATAATGATTCTGGGGCAACAGATTATATGACTGGGTCCTCTAAATTGTTTTCTTCCTATAGTCTTCTACAGGAAATTAGAGTAAAAATAGCAGATGGTTCCTACTTAGCAATTGCTGGGAAAGGATCAATTGCTCTTTCCCCGACCTTACACTCCACGATGTTCTTCAAGTTCCTAAATTGTCCTAAAACTTGTTGTTAGTTAGTAAAATAATTATTGATCAATATTATTGAGCTAATTTTTCATCATCTGATTGTCAATTTCAAGATTTGAACACGGGAAAAATGATTGACAATGTTAAACAAGCTGGAGGTCTCTATTTCTTCTAAAATGGATATGACTCAAACAGGCAATCCCAGAGAACTTGTCGTAATTATATTTAAATACTCCGTGAGAACAAAATTATGTTATGGTATTTCAGATTTAAACATCCAAGTTTTCATTACATGAAACATTTGTTTCTGAAGTTTTTTACAAATAAGGATCTAGCTTCATTTCAGTGTAAAATTTGTCAAATTGCTAAACATCATCAAAAATCTTTCCCAACACAACCTTACAAAGCCACACCTTCACTATAATCCATAGTGATATTTGTGGATCTTCAAGAATACAAACAATAATTGGAAAAAGATGGTTCATACCTTTCAACGATGACCATACTAGAATTACTTGTTATTTTTACTCAATAAGAAGCCAGATGTCAAGAGTGTATTACAAAACTTTCATAAGATGATCTAAACAAAATTTCAAACTAGAAGTCAAGTTTTTAGAAGTGATAGTGGAAAAGAATATTTCAACAATGTTTTAAGGAATTGTTTTGCTGAAAAAGGTATTGTTCATTGAAGCAAATGTACTGATATCCCACAACAAAATAGAATGACAAAAAGAAAAAATAAACATCTATCAGATATTGTAAGATCTCTAAAATTTTCAACTAATACTCCTAAGTACTTATAGTGTAAGGCTATCCTACCAATGACATATTTGATCAATAGGATGCCTTCAAAAGCTTTAAAATTTCAAACACCTCTTAATTGTTTTAATAAATGTTTTTCTTCATCTCAATTATCACATGATCTCCCTCTTAAGTTTGGATGTATTGCATTTGTTCATATTCATGACAACAGTCGAGAAAAACTTAATCCTAAAGCACAAAAATGTGTTTTTGTTAGTTATCCTTCAACTCAAAAAAGGGTACAAGTGCTTTGATCCAATAACCAAAAGATTTTTTATTTCCATGAATGTCACCTTTTTTGAAGATAGACCTTTTTTTTCTCTCACATCATCTTCAAGGGGAGAAACGTAGCAAGGATTCATTTTTTGATATTTATAAGGAAAATGAGACTAAGGTCAACACTGACAATGATATAGATATTTTTTATAATCCTATTTCAAACAATGATAGTGTCTCAAATAATGAAAATAAGGATTCATCTTCGATGCCTTTACAAATTCAATCTCAAGAAAAGAATGAAATGTGTGCAAGGCGAGATAGAAATCGTTTTAAAGGGAATGTCTTTTTGAGAAAATATTCAGAATCACAAAAGAAACATAGACAACTTACAGCATAGTCAAGAGTCTAATTGAAAACAAATCCAGAAATTGGAGAACAATCAGATAAATCTTAGTTTTGAGTTTATTAATATTGAGTCAATGTCACCTAAACCAATAACTATTTTAGAATCGGAGGAAACCTTAGATTTACCCATTGCTCTTAGGAAAGGTTCTAGAACTTGTACCAAATATCTTTTGTATAACTTTTTATTATTATCAAAGTCTATCTCCATCATTTCAAGCATTAAATTCTAAGTTGTTAAATGTTTCCATTCATAAGAAATACAAGGGATTCTAAATATTCCTGAGTGCAAGGATGCAGTCCTAGAGGAGATGAGAGCTTTGGAGAAGAATAGAACATGGGAGGAAGTTGATCTTTTGAGAGGGAAAACACTGATCGGATGTAAGTGGGGTGTTCACTATCAAGTACAATTCTGATCCATCACTTGAAGGATATAAAATTCTAAGGGGTTTGAGTGAATATTCAGAAACCTTTTCAGCTGCTGCTAAGTTAAATACTGTCAGAGAGTTCAACTAATTCAGATTGGACTCTACGTCAATTGGATCTAAAAAATGTCTTCCCAAATGGAGATTTAGAAAAAGAGGTGTACATGGAGCTTCCAACAGGATTTAGTGAAAGCCTTAGAAAAAGGATATGCAAGATTAAGAAAATCTTAATATAGGTTAAAACAATCAGCAAGGGCCTAGTTTGACATATTCGAAAGATTTGTGAATTCTCTTCTTATAGGGGCACTATGACCACATGCTATTCATAAAAACTTTTGCAAAAAGAAAGACTGCGATTCTAATTGTGTATGTAGACGACATTATTCTCACTAGCAATAATTTTGAGGAAATTGAAAATATTAAAAAGAATCTCTTAAAGGAGTTTGAAATCAAAGACTTGGAGTCTCTTAAATACTTCCTAGAGATGGAAATTGTTGGATCTAAGGACATAGTAGTCACCCCATGGAAGTATATCCCGAACCTTCCCGAAGAAACTGAGATGAGTAGATATAAACCATTGGATACTGCAATGGAATTCAACTCAAAGCTAGGTGAAGTTAAGCAAGGAGTTCCAATAGTTACAGGTCGATATCAACAACTGGTGGGAAAGCTAATCTATTTATCTCATACCAGACCAAATATTTCCTTTTTCGTCAGTATATTAAGCCAGTTTATGCATACTTTCTATGAAGAATACTAGGAAGTAGTGTACAAAATCTTAAGATATTTAAAAGGAACTCCAAGTAAAGGATTATTCTTCAAGAAAAGTGATCAACAAAAAGTTGAAGTCTACACTGATGTAGACAGGGCAAGGTCTCTTACTGACAAAAGATCAACTTCTAAATATTGCACATATTTGTAGGGAAATCTAGTAACCTAGAAAGAGAAAAAACAAAATTTGGTAGCCAGGAATAGTGCAGAGGCAAAACATAGGGCAATGGTTCAAAGAATTTGTAAAATAATCTAACTTAAAAGAGTAATGGAAGAACTTAAGAAACCAGTGGAGCACCCAATGAAGTTGTTCTGTGATAAAAAAGTAGCTATTGATATTGCCAACAAACCATTCCAATATGATTGGACGAAGCATGTGGAGATTGACAGGCATTTATAAAAGAAAAACTTAAAAGCGGTCTCAATTTCATAGCATTTGAACCTAAAATACAAGTTGTTGATGTCTTCACCAAAGGGCTACTAAGAGAGAATTTTGAGCTCTTTGTAAGCAAGTTGGGCATGATCAATATCTATGCATCAACTTGAGGGGGAGTGTTGATATTAGCTGATTCTCTATAGATAATTAGTTGATATTATATTAATTAGTTGTTGAATTAATGGGATTTTATTGCTTAATTAGGGCAGGAAGAAATATTTTTCCCTCTTTCTTCAATGTAGGAAGCAAAATGTGGTAGCATGACCTGGAATAAAGACAGAATTTTGAGCAAAGGTTCAAGGTGTATGTGAACTACTTTCATCAAAAATTATACTAGAAAACTTGAAAATTAAGTGATATGGCCTAATAAGACTCTACTTTGATAATAAATTTGTCATCAGTATAGCTCATAACTCGATACAACATGATCAATGAAGCACGTTAAATTTGACAAACACTTCATAAAAGAAAAACTAAAGAGTTATTTGATTTGTACACCTTATGTGACTACAAAGAACCAACCCGTCGATGTACTTACCAAGGGATTAAGTAGTTTAAGTTTTAATTTTATTATATCTAAGCTAAGAATGAAGAATACCAATTCATCAACTTGAGGAAAAGTGTGGGAAAACAAGATTTAAGACTAAGTTAGCTATTTTAAGATTCTTGTATCTTTTAGGACATTTTGTACCATTCTAATTACGCTGGTAGTTTCTTATTTAATTAGGATATGTCATATCATCTTACTTTTTTCAATCTCAAGTTCTGTCAAATGTTAAAGCTTATTAAAGAACACCACAAGAATTCATGCAGCAATATGATCAAGGATAGAAGCCTAGAACAACGTTATAGGTTTCGTATTGTACCGGCCGGAAGGTACCATACCGGTCGAAAAATGATATGAAACCATGTTTCAAGATACCGGTTGTCGGTACC
>JANIHZ010000001.1:3568258-3578809 GCA_027478365.1 Erythroxylum rufum
TTGCCTCTCTCTCTCTCTTTACGAGTGCAAGTGTTGGTTTTGTCGTTCATGTGCAAGGTAAGGTCTAGGTATTATTTCTACATTGGTCTCTCTTAGATTTTCGTTTTAACTTCATGGATTCAGGATTGTAAAGGCTCTCTATTCGGGAGAAAGAAGACAACAAGTTCGTTGTTTCTCCAGAGGATGTTCAGACGGAAGACTTTGCTGCGGTTCTTAGGGACACACGAGGTAGGTTTGTGACTGCTATTTCAGGTTTTTTCTCTGCCCTGTTTGACCCAGTTCTTGCCGAAATTATGTCTATAAGGGAAGGTCTTTCTTGGCTAAAAGACCAACAGCTTGCCAAGGTCATTGTGGAGTCGGATTGTTTGGCAGCTGTCCAATCAATATTAACTCCTTCACCAAATCGGTATGAGATTGAAATTTTGACCCTTGATTGTTTATCATTTAAGCGACATTTCCTTCACTTGTCCTTTCAATGGACGCGTAGGATTGCCAATAAGGCGGCTCATACTTTAGCCAGGGTAGTCTTATTACATGCAAACCCACATCACTGTACTGATCGTCCTTTTTGTTTAGTCTCCGTTTTAAATTCAGATTGTTCGGCTTTTGTTATTGTTGAGGGGGAAAGACTATTATGTTTCGGGTGTACAGGATAAGCCTGTTAACTTGGGTTAATTTTTTTTTGTCTTCCCTATCTTTGTCTTTTTTTTTTCTAATATTTATTTTATTTTTTTAAAAAAGTAAAAGAACTACAATCACAGTACCATAACGTGCCTTTCTTTAAAACTATTAAGCATTTCAAGAAACTAAAATCATGTCAGGCTAGGCCGTTGTAGGTTATATACAGATACAACCTAAAAACTACCTCATTTTACGTTAGATTTCAACTAGTACCCTGAGATATTTCGATGCCAATTTTAACCTAAACTTCAACCTTTGGGCATAGTTTACATTATATTATCTCAGAGGCTAACTATTTTTATTTTCAAATGGATGACATAAATCACCCCAAGTTCCTTAGCAGATGGCCAGCAATCGTAGGTTTTAAAGTAGACACTATTCTTTTACAAGTTCAAAGACCAAAAATGGGAAGAAAGATGCACAAAGCAAAATGCAAAAATAAAGAAGAAGGAGTGTCAAAATACTCAATTGTTCGGATTGCCTATGCTTCAACAACTTAACATCTTTCTTGGTTACGTGAGAACATATACATGCACAGGACTCGGGAGGCACAGATAAGAGAGTAGAAAATTGGAGGCGACTTTCTTTAAGTATTGTTACAGTGAGTGACTTAACAGAAGTTAGGATTTTTGTCATTAAAACGTCGTTTTTGTTAATAAACATTATGTTGAAAACATAAAATGACGTTGTTTTATTAATTAAAAATGACATTATTTTAATATTCTATCGGATGATTAACTGAGATATCCGAATTTAAATTGAGCCAAATTTAAAGGTCAGAGTTTGAACCCAAAAAATCTTGAGCCCAAAAAGATTGACCTAAATAGAAAGATCACAGTTTGGACCCAAAAAAACTTGAGCCCAAACCTTAGTTTCAAAGATAATCTTATAATTCAATTTGTCAAATTCCAAATTAATTGTAAAGTAATTTACTTTTCTGCCCTCACAAGCATCAATTAACATTATCTGACAGAAACTCTCCTCTCTTTATGGAATAAAAAATATCAGAACGACCGCACTGTTCAATCGGTGAAACGAAAGCAATTTCTTAATAATAACTGTTGTCCATGATGTCTTCTCTTTTCTCATCAACGATCAAAACCGCCAATTCCAGCTCTTTAGCTTTCGCTCCTTACCGGCCTTGTTCTCTTTCATCGCGTTTTCTGCAAACCACGTCAAGGAACTTTGTTTTCTTGAAGAAGTCGTGTTTTCCAGGAAATTCAATCTGTACCCAGAAACGATCTCTTTCCATCTCATCGGCTTCTATGTCTGAATATGAATCTGGACCATCTTTTCAGGTTAAAGTCTGCATCTTTGATATATAGTGTCATACCTGAGGTGTTTGCGGTTATAATTTATTGTTTCGGTGTCATATTATGAATCAACGAACTGGGTCTAAATCGTGTATTCACAGGGAACTGATTCGTTTTTAAGGAATGTGTTGGCAAGTATGGAGAGGGTCTATTTGGACAGGAATCCCACTGCAAAAGCAATCCTGGAACTAGTACATTCAGCTGACGGTGGACAAATAGCCTATGATCATTTCGCCTTCAGGACATTTGGGGTATATCTTACCAAAGTTTATAACCTTGTTGTCATTTCTTCAACAATTTACTGTACATACTATGGAAAAGATTTTCTGGTCTGAGTTTGTCGTTTTCCACATAATGATTCTATAGTTCCCTATCATTTATATTGGTTTCGTTCCATTTAGATTGAGGAGTGTAATGCAGTGATGGTTAATTAGTTCTTCTGATTGATGAATTGTAGGTGAGTGGCCACGGCATTGACTCCTTGGCTAGTTTTTTTTTGGATTATGGCTACACGCAACGGGAGGAGCTAAGATTTCCCGTTAAAAAGATTAAAGCTCTGTGGTTTTCACCTCCATCTACTCCTTTGGACCTTGCTGGAGGCGGTGTTAATGGTCCTTTGCCGCGAGTTTTTATATCAGAGCTTCTTGTCGATGAGTTGAGCCCAGAAGCTCAAGTTAGTACGAAAATCCACGACATAGTTATTTTCACACTTTACTCTTAAGGATGTTGTATTGATTGCATTTTTACTTGTTTGTTTTTGCTACGAAATGTTTGATGGCGACAGTTCAGGTTGTTATTCTTGTTCCGTTCATCTATCTTTTGTTACAATTCGTGGCACTCTTGTTTGTTTCGTGAAAGAACTTTCCTTGAATCTTTGATGTTGATGGAAAAGAAGAGCTACTTTATAACTCATAATCAATTGTACCATTTGACACGTCTTTTATTTTTCTATGACCTTATTTTCTATTGCCCCTTGAATACCGTCGCATCATGGTTCCAATGTTACTTACAGGAAATTATAAAGAAGTACATAAATGTATCTGGTAGAGGATATAGACATGCAGCTCTTGCCAGTTCTGTGGGATCGTTAACATGGGAGAAGCCCTTATATTCTGAGTTTCAGCAATTGGCTAGGTAAATACTCCACCTTTGTGTGTGATCTCCGTTAAGTTATATTATTCTGTCTCTACGAATATTGCATATATTTGCAATTTGTAATATATGCTGATATAGTAAATTATTGCTGTGCTTTCTGGAAGCAATACAATTAAATAATCTTTAAGATCCGAGAATTTTCACTTTTATTGAGTTTCTCCTACTTGTCAATGCCCAGGGAGAGTGAATATGCTGCCTGGACCCTTGTCAATGGTTACGCACTGAACCATGTCACTATTTCCACGCACCAGCTCAAATCTCACTTGAGAAATATAAATGGCCTCAATCAGTTTGTTGAAGAAAAGGGGTTCAAGTTGAATTCTGAAGGAGGTGTTCTTAAAGGTTTGTTATCTCCTGCTAACTGTTGTTTTTTTACTTCTGAGTGTACTAGTTATACTGGAAAATGATCTCGGCTGCTCCATTTTGACGTTGGTTGCCATCTTTCTCAAATGATTAAGAGGTCTAGTTGTGGTGATGACTTGTAGATTCTCAATAGGATATCTAGACGTGGAACTTGGATCCCTTGTCAAATTGATGCCAGATATACAGGTCTGGCTTAAATAGAAATATAGGTTGTACTAAAGTTCCTTCAATCTGAATGTTCTTCCTACCTTTGGAATTCATCCTTGCATTGCTTCATGAGCTAGGAGATGCTTTGTTTCAAATTCACTTCATGCATGAAAATGCATTACCCAAATTGAATACATTTTAGATTCGCAAGCAGGCTATAGGATAGGCAATTCAGCTTGGTCAAGTAGATATGGTAAAAATGAAAACTACATTGATTGTACACATTTTTGCTTTATCTACTCTAAAGCTTCAATCATTGAGACTAGCTATTCAAAAATTGGACCTCGAGCTCTTATGACTTAGTGTACTCTGCTGCCAGTGAGTCCTGATGGCCTTCTTCTGCAAAGTTCAACAGTAGCGGATTCTCTTTCCTTTAAATTTTCAGATGGCTCCACTGAATCAGTTCCCTGTTCATACATTGAATTTGCTGAACGGCTTGTGTTGCCACAATACAAGGATCTACCAGCCGAAGAGGTATCTAGTTCTAGTGCTTGCAGATTACATTTTATTTTTCTGCATTGATCTTTCTGTAATTATTTCAATGATAAAAAATGTGACTATTTACATAATATTTACGTATTTGGCAGATTAAGGAGTTCCACAGGCGTGATGGATTTGAGGTTGGAAATGCTGATAAGATCTTTGAGAGCACATATAAAGAGCAGTTGACAAGGAGAGTTGCCTAAGATGCAGAAAGATATGTGAACACAGTGGATACGTGCCGCCAGAAGTTCCCTGAAAAAGGTTCCTTAAATCTGAGATGCTGCTGTAAATAGTTCTATGCAAAAATTACCCAAATGGTTTTATTTAATAAAAATAAAATGCTACAGCTTTCATTCGAGGGAGAGGCCACCTGTGATCTGAATCATCTGTTATGTCGTCTCAACACTTTTTTTTTTTTTTGAGAAATGTTGCCTTAACACCTTGAATCCCCTTTCCCATACCTTCTTTTACTGTTAACTAGTGAGTAGCTGCTGTAACCAGTATTATAATAATTTGTGAGATTATTAATCAAGGGATTATAAGAGGTCGAAATCTGTTAACTCAAATTCCTTGCTTATTAGGTTCAGATATCTGTCTCCATGTGGACAAGTCACATCTGGATGACACGTCCAAAAGAATTATGAAACTGCTGCTTCTCATTTTCTATCTCAAAACATTTTTCACAAATGACCAGACCTAATTATGAGAGAAACCTCAAACATATGAACTCATCAACAGCCGGAAAAAAAACCAGGTGGCTCAGGACAGGCAAATGTTTCGAGATTATTGCAACTTTCAAGTACATTGACAAGTAATCTGTTTGGTCGTGTATGGCTGATTGAAGGGTGGTATGAACCTGCCATGATCTCGACCAAACTCTATGTCCGACAAAAGCTCTTACCAAACTTTCCTCCACATCCATTGAAAGGGCACTTTGTCTGGTTTTCACTAAGTGCCTCGAACTTTATCAAACATCAACTGAATCTAACCACTATATCATCTCTCCACAAAGTTGACTACGAAGGCCACCTTAGAAATATGACAAATGAACATGATGCAAGGAGCTAATAATCTTTTCATAACATACTGCACTAACACATAACTGTTGACAGACATTTTCCTCTGTAGCTTGACCTTCCCTGAGATGCTCTTCCCATCTGGGATCTTTCAGTTTAAACAAAAAACAAAGCACTGTTCCTCTATTGCTTGTCAGCAGTCCAATAACAAATGCTTTTACAGAAAATACAACTATACCATGAACTAGGGGTTGAAGAGAAGAGAAATATGGAACGGAATAAAATAGATTATTACTGACACTGTGCTATGCTTTACCATTTGGCTTTGGTGACTGATGGGGATATTGATGATGGTAAGGAGAAGCGTAGGAGCCATTTGGTATTGACAGGCTTCTCTGTTGCCCATTCCTAGATAGTAATCCCATCTGTGTGCGAATACCATTTTTGCCATTAGGGCTGGAACCCACACGGTCAGCTTGCATGGTCTGAAAATAGTACGCTGAGCTGGCCATGTCCTTTAGGTTAGGCAATGGTTTTAGTGCCTCGACAACTTCACTCATTAAGGGCCTGGCTTTTGGATCCCGGCTAAGGCAGTGAGCAGCCAGTTGTGCAGCTTTCTGGGCACCTTTTATAGAAAAGTGACCTTCAAGCCGGGGGTCAATCAATCTGTAGAATCTTCTTTTCTCTCCTAGATGTGGCCGAGCCCATTCTACCAAGTTATGTTCTCCATTGGGTCGGTTCTTGTCCATGGATCTTCTGCCAGTAATCATCTCAAGCAAAACCACACCAAAACTGTATACATCACTCCTTGATGTAAGATGTCCTGACGCAAGATATTGTTCAACAGATGAGAATTGTCATAACAACAATGATAATCCTTTTTACAGGTTTAGTGTTAATCATTGTCTCAACCAACTAATCTGAAGAAGATTAGGTCCAAGAATGGAGCAGGGTTAGTGAGAATCTGTCCCTATAAATTACCAAATTGACCTGCAACCCTCTTAAGCATTTACCGCAAAAACTACCAACAATATGAATTATGAGGTTTCACACAAGTAGATATGCTCTTGGTTAAGTCGTGAGCACGTAATGGATAGAAAAATGTTAGTTCAACATCTTACATCTATAAGGCAGGATATAATTTATACAACTGCCATGAACCAGCATTATTCAAGACTCTAAAGAAGCTACATGAGTCAACGTAAAGAGAGGCAAGTACAATAGCCCACAAGACAAATGTTTCAACCTTCCTATAACTAGAGGTAGAAGCATCACCATTATATATCCGCCAGGACATTCCCTTGGAGAGTAAAGGGCATGGGAAAACTTTTACATGAGAAACCCATTGTTAGTCATCAATTATGTTTAGGTTGTCAAAAATGGTATCCCAAAAGGAATGGAACTTTTACATGAGAAACCCATTGTTAAAGTACATATGTAAGGTATGTTGTCAAGTATGAACGGCAAGGAGTATTTACCAGTCATTACATATTCTGGTGCTGCATATCCATAGGTCCCCATCACACGGGTTGACACATGCGTCTTATCTCCCTCAGGACCATCCTTGGCAAGCCCAAAATCTGAAAGCTTGGCATTGTAGTCCTGAATAGCAAATTATTAGAATGCATAAAATAAAAAGAAAAAAACTTGACGAGTAAGCTACTTACTGCATCTAATAGGATATTTGAAGTTTTGAAATCACGATATATGACTGGCCTTTCTGCTTCTTCATGAAGAAAAGCAAGACCCTTTGCAGCACCTAGTGCAATTTTCATCCTTATGGACCATGGAAGTGGAAGTGACCCTATATAATAGTAGCGTTAAAAGGAAAATCAGATTGTGACATGAAAGAGAACATGCTGTATGAAGTAAAGCTACAAAGGAACTGAATTAAAGTTAGATGTCAAAACCTATTTTAAATTCTGAGTGAAGACTTGGAAACTCAGATTCTAATCTAGTTTACTAGACAGTTTCATAATACAAATAAGCAGAAGTCAGATAGAAAAACTTTCCAAAGTTATAACCTAACTCAGTCAAGAGAGAAACTAGATAAACAAACTGGAGAAAATTTTCTGTATTAACAGTATGCTCATCCCTTTTCGATGAAGGGTATAAATTTTTGCTTGTAACAGTAGGCTGCATCATATCAATATCGGTTGAGGGAAGCCATCTTAATCAAAATGAAAGGCTCAAAATTCTAATTTTCTTCTTACTCTTCTTACTGAAATCTCAACAATATTTAGACGAAAAAGAGCATCTAGAAAGGTTAAAAAGGCAGTTAAAATACTTCTAAACAGGTGATTCTCCAAGCTTCCTCGAGGCATGAATTCATAAACTAGAAGCCTTTGATCGTCTTCAATGCAATAACCTATCAGCTTAACCAAGTTTGGGTGAACAAGATCACCTAGAAAACTTACTTCAGCCTGCAATGTAGAGGAGCCAACAATAAAAGAAACTCATCTGACTATTTGAAAACGACATCATTAAAAAGATAGCTAAAAAGGTAAAAAAATATTCATAAAAACTTGAGAAGTATAACATATTCATATAATTCTATACCAGCCATTCTTTATGACCTTGAAGCCCATCATGATTAAGAGTTTTAACAGCAACAGTAAGCCCTGTACCGGGTTTCACAGGAGCAGTTCCATTTTCTTCAATCCAACCCTTGAACACGCAACCAAAACCTCCTTCACCAAGAAGACTCTCAGGCCTAAAATTTCTTGTTGCAAGCTTAAGGTCATTAAAAGAAAACTTCCGGAGTCGAGAAGCAACTTTGAGCTCCTCTTCAAGTTTGGAAGTAGATGAATTACTTTCTGCAATACTCGTGGCTGTAGATGAGAGTACTGGAGCAGCTGGTTGGTCTCTGCTTGTATCGTTTGTAGATTTACTTACTGTTGACATCAGATAATTTCCATGTTGAGGTGTCTGAAAGATTTAAAGGACATGTAGACATAGCTTGCAAGTATTTGACAGATTAACATTACAGTATAAGTACTTGCAAATGCAAATTAATCTGTGAGATTTCAATGCAATAAAATGGATCCCAATAATCCAAGTTTAAAGCAAAGAAATCATCTAAAAAAAGTCTATTCAAAGAAAGCTAAATTTAACAAATTGAACTTCAGATGGCTCCTCAATAACAACAGCACTCTAGTTATTTTAATATGTCTGGAGAGCAACTATCAAGACTAGTTTAGACAGCAATAATCAAGAGTAATCCACAAATAGTTTGCTCAGATGCAGTTAAGGAAAATTTTACGTCCACCTAACATCTATTATGGGAATTCAGCATATTCAAGTTTATCTTCAACTTGGAAAGGTTTATTTCCATTCCTTCAGATCGTTTGTGGAACCCAATTTAAGCTACATTCTGACCTTTCAGCAATTGATATTTATATACAAATCTAGAAAAACAATAAAGAAGAAAGAAAAGGTCTTCAGGCATTATATTTGAGGAAAAACTATTGTGAAGTTTAGACAGGTAAAAAAGGTTCCTATAGAAACAAATTGCTGAATGTTAAAAAGAAGTTGACTGGGAACACAGTCCAGCAGGTGTGTAGATAAGAAGTCAACCAATGAGAACAGGAAGTCTTATGGTGAATCTCAGTATAACTTGATGAAATGAATGCTTGCCCAAAGTAAAGCATAAGCACATACCAACTCGTGGTTTTACACATCCAATCTAAGCTAAAATTGACTGTTTAAGCACTTACGTAAATTCCAAAAGCAAAATTTGTTGAGTAGACATAATTTTCGGACAAGATATCTAGTGATCATAATGATATTGAGTTTTTTATTCTACTGAAGACAGCTTTATTTATTCTAAATGTTTGAATTTTGAAGACAGAATTTGTAAAGCGCAGCTTATTATAGGTATAGTGAAAGAAAACATTTCCTAATCTCGGCATCAATTGGCTTACTGCTAGTAACCGAGTAGTAACATACAAATTTCTTTCGCATTTTTGTCTTACACACAATTACTAACCATTTCCATAAAGAAGCCGACGCTCTACGCCAGAAGAAAAAAAAGTCTTAAGTAAAAATATCAACTTGTCAACAGAAAGATGTGAAACAGTGCCATGAAAGAAATGGAAGTTACCGAAATGAGTACTGATCCCGCTAACAGAGCTATCAACTTTGGATCTTGAAGAAATGCAGCTCCCCATAAGTCTCAACTTAAACCAGCACCCCGTCTCCACTCTCTCTACGCCATCACCGTCGCTGTCGGAGCCGCCACCGCCACCGCCACCGCCAACTCTCTTTTTCTTCTTCCTCCCCTGTGATTTGCCCCCAGACAAAGAAGACCTAACTTTACCATCTTCACCACCTAATCCCATGTCAGCCTAAAAACCCAAAAACCCCTTCTCATCCACGAAGAAAAGGAAGCCCCAAAACCCACCTCTCAACCAAAAACTGCCCCAGACCCAGAATAGCAAACGAAACCAAGAACCCAAAAGGCACTAAAATATATCAATTTCTCCTCAAGACCCACCAACCCAGTAGAGTAAATGAACCGGAAGGAGACCAAAAATGGCAAACCTTTGAAGTCATAAAACCAAACCAAGTTGAATAAACTGTCTGGAGGGACACCAAAAGTAAGTTTGGTTGTGGTTCACTTTTCCTTTTGTGTTTCCAATCTCTTTTGCTCCTTTCTATGTAACAAAGATAGAAACAACAAATCCCAGTTTAACCAGGAAATGTCTGTTCTATAGGTAGTAGAAAACCTCAAAAGGAACAAACTTCTTCACAGACACTCAATGCTGACCAGTTGAGAACCAAAGAAATGGCATAAAATGGAAATAAAAAAATAAATGATTTGCAAATAATCATCGAGTAAGACTCACTCTCCCTTATCTATCTTTACTATACTATTGTTGATTCCATTCCATCTTATTTTTGTCATATTACTTTTTATTTATTTTATAATATGCTTGACACTGGAGAAAAGCCAAATCAAGCTGCCCGGGAAATCGGGGAACGCAAGTGCGGGCTGCCCTAGTCTACCCCGTAACCATAAAGTGCTGCCTGTGAGAGAGGGGTAAAATCGGAAGAGAGGGGCAGTTCGGGCCTCGATGAGAATGAAAAATTGGGAGGTTTGGTCGAAACCAGATCTTCTGTCTAATTTTACTCTGTCTTATTCTATTTTATAAAATTTCAGCTATTTATTTTGCGAGACCTACGCGAATTCTATACGAATCCCACATAAATAAATGGCTGAAATTTATTGGATACAATAAAACATCTTAATATTTTACAGAGAATCATGACTTGTTCGGTCTGGATAAATATTAAAAGAAACGTGGGACCCGCTGTGGGCAGGAGGACAATAA
>JANIHZ010000001.1:3595250-3608481 GCA_027478365.1 Erythroxylum rufum
ATAATAATAATAATAATAATACGTCATTACCACAAACGCTAACTACAAAAGACAAGAGTTAAAAGATATAAGAAAACTATCATGATCTCTTTACGAGAGATCATTTACTTGAATCTTAGCACGTAAAAGTTTTTTACTATGGATCATGTCCTCGGTAAGGTCCAACATTTATTACTTCCCCCTAATTATGCTTAGGCCTCCCTATTTTTTTCTTACAATCTTTAAATATGATCTTCTCACATCTTATCATTGGAGCATCTAGATGTCTCCTCTTAACATGTTCAAACCACTCAAGTCTTGTCTCTCTTAATTCGTCCATAATATTAGCTATCTTTAATTTGTCTCTTACTATGACATTCTTTCTGTTATCCCTTTTAATAAGGTTATACATCTAATGGAGCATCCTCATCTTCGTTACTATTAGCTTATGACTGAACTTATCTTATGAGCCAACACTCCGCTCCATAGATCATAGTTGATCTAATCGCTAAACGATAGAATTTGCCTTTAAGCTTCCCAAGAAGGAGATGTTTATATAAAACAAAAGAGATATTATAAGTATTTGATATGTGAATTTACATGGATATATATTAAATAGTTATGCTAAAGTAGCGTGTTACATTAGCAACTTTAATTATATATTAACGGATTACTTTTAACAACAGGCAAAGTTACTCCTCTTTTACCAAAGAAATCACAGGTTCAAGTTACAGAAACAACTTCTTTATAAAATGTAAATGAAAGACCGGGTATAATTGATTTCTTTCTCATGACTTTCGCTAAGTGGGGAGTCTTGTGCATTGAAATTGTTTTCGTTGTTTTTATTTTGAAATTTTAAATATTTTATTGTTTTTAATAATTCAAATTATTACTATGAAATTAAATAAGGCTGAAGATTTTAATTTTAATTTTAATTGTAATTCACCAAAACCAAACTGGAGTGGTCTACTGACCTACGAAGCATCGCGGAACACCCTTATTGTTTCTGTTCCATTCTCCAACGAACTAAACCCAGAACCCCACCAAGAAAACTTCGCTAATGGCGATCAAGAACCACTTTTTTCTCATATTTCCTTTTAGTCTCTTTATCTCGTTGCTCTGCTCGCCGAATCTAGCCCATGCAGGATCGTTTTTCTCTGCAGTAACAGGCGGGAACTGGGTTGTTCTCCAAGAAAGCATAGGCATCTCCGCCATGCACATGCAGCTCCTCAAAAACAGCAAGGTTATCATCTTTGATCGCACCGACTTCGGCCATTCCAACCTATCTCTCCCTGAAGGCAAATGCCGCTTTAACGACGATGCCGTCAAGCCAAAAGACTGCACGGCACATTCCATCCTCTACGACATTGTCTCCAACACATTCCGCCCCCTCACGCTTCACACCAACACTTTTTGCTCCTCCGGCACCGTAGACTCCTATGGCACCCTCGTCCAAACCGGGGGAGACCGCAGAGGGGATCGAGTAATCCGCACGTTTACGACCTGCGACAACGATTCCTGCGACTGGGTCGAGCTCGTCAGCCCTCTCATGAATCGAAGATGGTACGCAACCGATCAGCTATTACCCGATGGTCGCATCATTATAGTTGGAGGACGAAGGGTTTTTAGCTACGAGTTCTTTCCCAGGAACTCATTGAAATGGAGCAACAAGACATTGCCTTTCTTGGTGCAAACAAGAGACAGTTCTCAAGAAGAGAACAATCTTTATCCTTTCTTGCACTTATTGCCTGATGGGAACCTCTTCATCTTCGCAAATAACCGATCAATCTTGCTCGACTACAAGGCGAACAGACTCATCAAAGAATACCCAGTTATGCCCGGTGGTGACCGGAGAAACTACCCCTCCACCGGTTCTTCGGTTCTGCTTCCTCTCCAGCTAGGCAGAGGAGTGGAAGCGGAGGTGATGATATGCGGTGGTGCACCGGCCGGAGCACATATAAAGGCCGTTGAAGAGCGTGTGTTCGTCGAAGCTTCGAGGACTTGTGGAAGGCTAAAGGTGACAGACCCGAGACCCGAATGGGTCATGGAGCTCATGCCCATGCCTCGAGTCATGGGTGATATGCTACTGTTGCCCAGCGGTGACGTTCTAATTATCAACGGCGCTGCGCATGGAACAGCCGGTTGGGACGATGCCCGAGTGCCGGTTTACAACCCGGTTCTCTACCTTCCGGATGAGGATCCAACCCAGAGATTCGTTGTTCTCAACCGGTCAAAGATTGCAAGGATGTACCACTCCACGGCCGTGCTTTTGCCAGATGGCAGGATCTTAGTGGGTGGAAGCAACCCTCACCCAGTGTACAACTTCACAGCGTATCCCTACCCGACTGAGCTGAGCTTGGAGGCGTTTCATCCATATTACTTGGACCCCTATTATAACGATCTGAGACCGTCCATTTTGACGGTAGAGACGATGGTAGGCAGGACGGTGTCGTTCAACCAGACGTTTTCTTTGACCTTTGTCTTGACGACGTACAGGCCGAGGTGGGGAGTTTCGGTGGTGTTGATAACGCCGTCATTCACGACGCACTCGTTTGGCATGAACCAGAGGATGTTGGTTTTGAATAGGTTGAGTGTGATGCAGTTGTCCACGTACGCTTACAAGATTAGCGTTCATGGGCCCACTAATGCTAACGTGGCACCACCTGGATATTACATGTTGTTTGTTGTCCACGTCGGAATTCCTAGTCAAGCTGTCTGGGTTCAAGTGCAGTGAGTCACTTCTTATGCAAAATGAAAAACTGTCTTCGTCCTTTAATAACAAAAAGAAAATTTTAATTGCCTATGCTTGTTGGAAGCAACACAAAAGATTGTTCGGAGAAAAGAATAAGTCAACGTGGAGATGCGGGGTATCGATCCCCGTACCTCTCGCATGCTAAGCGAGCGCTCTACCATCTGAGCTACATCCCCGTATACCTGTCGGTTTATCAACACTATTAAATTTTCTATCTTTGTTTTGTCACTGTCACTTCCTCGTATTTACATCAGGGAAAGCTAAGCTACTTTTGCTTAATGGTTATTTTCATGGTAACCTTTGTACAAAGTAATTAAATAACATGCTAACTCCGTCAACTTCATAAAAGATTGAACTAGCTTACCGTCTGGGCTATTCAATCTTCAAGACAACAGTTGTTTGCAAGCTAACTACTAAAAAATTCTTAAGATACTTTGCTCCGCCAAAGGAACGGGGTTCATTTTCAAATCATAGAACTCGAAAATTTCCTTATAACAGTAGTGATTGGCCAAGTAGGAGTTTGTATACAGATGGAAAGTTGCTCTTTATAAATACTTGATGTGACCATTTAATGTTTTTATGAACGGGTCTCTTATCTACATGTTGGTTTGCGTAACAACTTTGGTGATTATGATCTGTACTTGTACCGATTGGCCCAGAAAAGGTAGTGCAAGAAATTCAAAGCACTCAGGACACAGAGCAGCCAGTAGAACCGTTCCAGGTGAGAGTGATTCAAGTTGGTTCCGGAGAGCCATGGATTGTGCTTGGAATTACCTGTGACATGGTTAACTACTGATACAATTACCGTGCTCAGGTAATAGCCCATGGCTAAGGATGCCCAAGAGAGAGAAGTAGCCAAAGATCTCATGCTTGAAGGTGCCTGAGTGAAGAAAAATTCTAACAACCCTGCCAATGTGAAAAGATCTGCTGATCCCAGGAACAAGTACTGAAAAGCAATCCAGAAAAAGGTAATTGGCAATGGCTTGGCCGAATCGAGTAGTCCTGAATGCGTAGCGACTCTTTTTCGTTTAATCTCAACGAGAGCTGCCACTGCCATAGCTAGTATAGAAAGAAGTAGTCCAATGCCAATTCTTTGCAGGTGCGTGATGCCCATTTCAGTTTTGGTTACTTTCCTAGAGAATGGAATGATAAAGTGGTCATAAACTGGTGCTAGGATCATAATGAAGACCACAGGGAAAATTGGTAGGGACGCTGGTGGTACTGCCAATGAACCAAGCTTGGTGTCCATGGTTGAAGCTTGTTGAACAGAAAATGTTGAAAGTTGAGCTAGACAGCAATTGAGCATGATTGTGCAGGCAAATATTGGCAGGATTTTGAGCACAATTTTTACTTCCTCCACTTGCTGGACTGTGCATTCCAAAGCTGCGTGCACCGGCTTATTAACTATTGCCCGATTAAGGCAGCCAAGGGTTTTTGTAGGGGTTTCAGTGGACTCCGTCGGTTTGGTCTGATCATTCACTGTCTTGTTAGTTTGGTTTGAATCAGAAGGGCTGGATGACATGCTCACAATGGCATTGCTTGGACTTCTGCTAATACAAGTATTGATGAAAGCAGCAAGCAGAACCTGTTCAACAGAAAAACCACTAGGTTGTCACCTCCATAATGTTAATGAAGCAATCCAGTATACAGGTGCATAACTAACTTACCTTGGAAATGGTGGTAAGAGGACTTCCAGATGGTATTTTGTTTCTGTAAGTGGCTGAGCCAGAGAGGAAGATAAGAAAAGAAAGAAAAATTGCAATCGTAGAGATCCCAAAGCCCCATTCCCACCCTTTGTTGTCTTCAATCCAGACAACGAAGGTGACAGCAATGAGGCCTCCACAGGAGAGGCAAAACACGAAGTAATTGAAGAAGGTTGATCTCAGTTTCCTTCCCTGAGGAGTGCTATGGTCAAACTGTTCTGCACCATGTGATGGTAGCGAGCCCTTGATACCTCCAACGCCAAGTGCCACCAGGTAAAGACCTAAGAACAGCATTGCGGATTTTGCACCATGGACTTCCTGGCACGGAAGGCTGGGATTGGCAGGATCACATTTTGGTGGCTTTAGCGAATCAGACCGAGCTTGCACGGTAAGTACGACCAACCCCTGTTACCAATATAACTCACATGAGACAGGTGTAGTTCCATTTTTTTTTTTTAGGATCTTTGTTTTGGGGAGGCTTTTGACAATTGAGCTCAAACAAGGACAAAAGGAGCGTTGAGCAGTAGGGCCATATTCACATGTTTGATAACCACATCGACTCTTGCCCTTGGACTACAACATATAACATACAGATAGAGACTGGTTTTGAAACGTCAACTACAAAAATGCTAAGCTCTCAATTGTCATGGACAATAAGGGCTATATCCTTACTGATCTGGCTGTAACAACCAACTTCAACTTATCATGTACGGTTAAAAATATAGAAACAAACAGTAACATAGGCAATGTCTAGGACAAAGACTCCACCTGGTGACACCATTAGGAGTTGAGATATAGATACACGTGGTCTGATGACAGGGACATATGGGTATGGCATATTTCTCACGTCTTAGTGGGTGACATTGGAGACAAGGTACTTGAAGCTCAAGACAAAATCACCCAGAAAAAAGACAAATTAGATATTGCTACTGAACTGGAGTTGATTCAAGGAAGTTCATCATCTTGGTCCCACCAACACACTGTGGGCCCTATTCATCGAAGTAATTGCTAATGTTGCATGTATAAAATACGAGGGACCCGTCTACTATAATGACAATTGACAACAATCGAAAAAAATGTAGTTTTAACTACCTTAATTATGTCCTATACGTGTAAAAACATGACATAAATGTGATTTAAAAGCATAGCCAAATAAAAGAGAAAAGAAAGGAGCTTTTTTATGAATACAATTAAAGCGGTGTTATTTTCATAAAAGTAGCAATGCTCCCCAGTAAATAATGAATTGAAAAAGCTACCAAATTGCAAGTTTTAGAAGGAAAAAAAATCTAAACTTGGTGAGAGCAAGGATTGTTCCAATCATGACTTTGCCTTGTAGCTGAAGATCCTTTCATGGGCAAGTCTCTTGAGTTGAGCTGCGTTTCCTTGGCTGCAATCCACTGTAATCTTCACATAAAGGCCCACCTTTCCCTTTTCAGTTCTTTTTCGATGTCCGTGTTAAACAGAAAAAGCGCGTAAAACAAAGAAAAAAAAGAAGAAAAGATGTAGAAACGAAATACACTTTCTTGCTGCAAACTGCAAAGTCAATGCAGCTGAAGGTTACACACGTCATTCACACTTCAACGCAGGAGAGAGAGAGAGAGAGAGAGAGAGGGTTTAGTTTGTTTTTTCTTTTGTTCCTCCGTAGAACCAGTGAAGTGAGCCTGACGCAATACTTTCAGTTTCATTGGAATTGATGAATCAGGAAGCGTTAAGACAGAACACGAGTTTTATTACTGGTTATTTCCAACTTTTCCCTGGGGGAAGTAACTTGTTGAGACTCTGATCCTATGACGAGTTCAGGGTTTTACTTGGAAGGACTTGGTTTTGTAATCAGAATCTAAAGATTTCTTGTTTCAGGTCTCATCTAGCTCCCCAATTTAGTAGTGGCTAAAGAAACCAGGAAAAAAAATATCTATCCAGATAAGACAGAAACTGGGAAATGAAAATTACCAGAAATTCAACAGCTGCACTTATCAGGTAGATTTGATAAGTTGTACAGAAAGCATCTGATAAGAATCCACCAAGAAGAGCCAAAAGAAAAGCAGTTCCCATGAAATTAGTGACATTGTTGGCAGATTTTGATGGAGATAGGTTCATGTACTCTGATAAATATATCACCAAATTGCTTGCATTTGCCAAGAACGCCAAGTTCTCCAGTATCTCCACGACTACACCAAATTCACCAAACCATGTTACAGAGACAAAATCTCAGAAATCCCACTTTAAAATCAAGATTTCGATACGAAAAATCACAGAATTTGTCAAAACGATTCAAACTTTGCACGCACCCAGGACAAAGGAAGCTGCATACATCCCTCCATGTTTTCCTTGAAGTGCAGGTCTGTTTCTCCAATCAACATAACCATCCCATCGAGTGAGTTGTTGTTCTTGATCCTACAGCAGAAGCTCATGATCATAAGGACTTAATCGTATATAGAAAGCAAACACAAAGATGCACCAATGAAGTCAACAACCAAAGAAAGACAGCTTGAAGAATGAAAAGGAGGGAATAGAGAAATGAAATGAGAGAGAGGAAGCCAAACCATTTGTAGTCTGCTCTATGCTTTTCTTCTTCTTCTTCTTCTTTTTTTTTAATCAACTTGGTTAAGTTGGGGTTTGGATCTTTGGCTTATAGAGGCGATTTATAGGTGGAGAGGACTTCAAAGAGTTTGGAGAGCAAAAGGACAGAATGGTCTAAGACCTAAGACAATGACTTCTAATCCTCTATTCCTCACTACGTTACTAAGATTCTTCTTTTATTAACCAATTTCTCTTTTCGAGCTTCATTTGGTTTGTAGTGTTTCTTTCGTTACGTGCCAATAACAAAATGGCTTAGTCCCAATTTTAAACGTATTGGTAGGTTCTTTCTCCTTGATGCACTAACACAACTATCTTAAAAAATTAAAATTTATGAAAACCTGAAAAAGCCCAAAGAGAGGTAATAAAAGAGCCTGATCTTCTGTCCAATATTACTTTGTCTTATTTTGTCCATTTGAATCTTAACCATTCAAATATATGGGATCTTATAAATAGATGGTTGAGATTCAATAAACAGAATAAGATAGAGTAATATTGGACAGAAAATTCTAGCTCGTAATAAAATGGTCATTTGACAAATGTCAAGACCTACTCCAATTAACAGACGTTTAGTCCCATACATCAGTTTTCATCAATGTGAACACTATAAATGAATCCCAGCAGCCAAAGAATTACATCACTTAGGATTTAAATGCACTGGTTTCTGGTTTGCTTTTGTTTGCTCCAAATTGCATTTATTAGTTTTGTTTACAAGAGTAGTAAAAACCCAAATTGCATTTATGGTCACCAAAGGCTTAAATAACCATATCCTCTTTCTGGCTCGATCCCTACGTGTCAAAGAAACTATATAAACAATAGCAACTAGTTGGACTTCTGGTAAAAGAGATCACAAGTTTGAATCAATTCAAGAGAGTGAACAGTTGTTTGTATAATAATTTAATTTTTGCAACTTTATGTTATTGTCCTTACAGATTACGACTCGAGTGGTCAACAACTACAGAAAGTGAGTCAACAAACGCTTTTCCAAGACATACCCGCCATTCTCCACTCACCAAGCTTAGTGGTAAGACCGCGGTTATAGTACCTAATATGCATGAAATTAGCTACTCTTTTTTAAATGTTACGTAATTCTTTTGTTATATAGAAAAGAAAAAGAAGAAGAGAGAGGCTATAACGAGTGAGTAGATGTGTGTTTTAAAGGGTTTGAGTCCGTGACATGTTTACCGCATTGTTTTGGTACTAACCATTAATAGAAATGATAATACATAAGCAATAACTGATATACGTGTGAGTTGGGAAGATTAGGATTTAGGGCTACACTTACAAAAATCTGATGCTAGCATGTAAAAGTGTGGGTATTCTAAAGGACTCAAAAGTCAAATTTCTTGTGACTTATTCTGTTTCTTTCGTGTGATTTAATCCTTATTATACGTGCTTTTTAAAACTATTTTTTGGTCTTTTTTTCAAAAGGATTCGAGTATTTGACATGTGAACTACTAAACCTTAATAGTTTCGTCCACAGCCTAGGTTTTAAAAACATGTTTTCTTTTATTATGGAAGAGGACTTGGAAATCACTACGCTGTAACTATTTTTTTAACTCCAAAAATAAAAATCTTACTTATAGATGTGGGATCTAAAAAAATCTAATAATAGGCGGTGTTAAAAAAAATGTTCCATGCACAGTACAAAATGGTATAGGGAAAGAGCTGGGTCGCCTTGACGCAGCCCGCGCGAAGGCCGAAACTTCTTGCTCAGCTCACCATGCCAATTCACTTGAAAGGACACCGTAGCGAGGCATTTCATGATAAAAGAGATCAACGAATCGGGAATGCCAATGTTAAGAAGGGTGGCCTGAATGAAATCCCACTCAAGTCGGTCATACGCTTTGTCAACGTCCACTTTGATGGCCACAAACCCTTTCCTACCAGTTTTGCGGTGCATAGAGTGAATCACTTCTTGTGTGATGATGATGTTGTCTGTAATTTGACGGCTCGGGACAAAACTACACTAGGTCGGATGGACAAGCATCTCGAGATAGGGTTTGAGTCGGTTGGCTATGACCTTGGAAAGGGCTTTGTAAAGCACATTGCACAGCACGATGGGACGGAATTGGGAGATGGATGTGGGGGATGGGTTGTTAGGAATAAGGACGATAATGGTATGGTTAATAGCCGACTCCCACACCTCATGTCGAACGCCTTGGCCAAGCCATATCTAATAAGGTCACATCCAGTCGTTGGATTCCAGTTCGGTTGAGTAGAAACGACCCCCCCTCTTCCACTTATTCTTTGCTGACGATCTTATCCTTTTCACTGAGGCGTCTCTCAAACAAGTTCACGTGCTTCGAGGAGTCTTGGACTTGTTCTGCACCGTTTCGGGACAACGTGTGAGCCAAGCCAAATCATGCAGCTACTTCTCCAAGAATGTCCCATCCATATTCGCTTGTGTCTTAAGTCGCGCTATCCGTTTCCCTCAGACAACCGACCTCGGTCGGTACCTGGGGGTTCCCCTCCTGCACCAGCGTGTAGGTCGGCATACTTATAAGCACATCCTGGACACGGTCCATCATCGTTTGTCAGGGTGGGCTCCTTCCACGCTGTCTTTTGCTGGTCGGATCACTTTGGTCCAATCGGTCCTATCGACTATTCCGAGCTACACGATGCAGACTGTTTGGTTACCGTGAGGGCTGTGTGACGCTTTGGAACAGACTCTGAGAAAATTTTTGTGGGGCTCGAGTCATGACTGCCGGAAGATACCTCTGGTAAGCTGGGACAAGGTTTGTTTGCCCAAACATCTCGGGGGGTTGGGCATACGAAGGATTCAAGAGATGAATGATGCGTTTCTGGCCAAACTCGGATGGGCTTTGATCACTAATCCCACCGCCTTATGGGTACAGGTGCTCTGGTAAATATGCTTTTGATGTTCACCGTATTCCCTCCTCCCTTCCTCACATCGAGGGCTCGATGGTCTGGAGGAGCATCCGAGAGACTTGGCCCATAGTGACTCAGGGGCTCCAATGACGAATCGGTGATAGTCTGACACCTAGCTTCTGGCTCGACCCTTGGGTTACGGGTGTTGGCCCCCTCCTTTCTCATTCTACCCAGGACATCCCAGCTTCCCTCCTTAGCCATCGGGTCAGCCATTTCGTGGATCCCACAGGACATTGGAATTTGGCGGCAGTTCAGGGTTTCCTTCCGCCTTCGATTTGTCGGGCTATAGTCGGTACGTTTCTATCCTCCCCGATTTTGGGCCCTGATCGGATAGTCTGCGGAGCCTCCGAACATGGCTTCTTTACTGTCGCTTCGGCCTACTCCCTGCTTCTGGGCAACTCGCCTTCCGTTCCGTCTGGCCTGTGGAGGGCCATTTGGCAGTGGACGGGTCCTCAGCGGGTGCGCTCTTTCTTATGGCTACTCGCGAAGGATCGCTTGCTTAGTAATTAGTAGCGGGTACGACGACACCTTACCGCAGACAGTACCTGTCTATATTGCTTCCAAGAAGAATCCTTTCTTCATGTGGTTCGGGACTGTCCTCTGGCACGGCAAGTGTGGGCCTCCTTCCCGACGGACATCGTCACCTCGCCTTCCTTTGATCTTCCAGCCAGGGACTGGTTGCACACCAACATACTCCAGCATCGCCGAGTGCAGGGCCGGGCCTGGGCGCTTCTTTTTGGGTTGACCTGCTGGTTCCTCTGGTCATGGCGGAATAAGGCTCTTTTTATTTCTGATTTTGTCCGACCTCCCTCACCATCGTTTCTTATTTTGTTTTTTGCAGATCAGGTTCAGCAAGCTTTAGGGGTACGAAGTCTGGGCATTACCGGCATCCGCCCTCGCCAGGAGCACCAGATCGGTTGGCATAGGCCCCAGGATGGGTGGATAAAGCTGAACACAGATGGGGCTAGCAATCGTGCGTAGTTCACGGCTTTAGCTAGAGGACTCCTTCGCGACAGTGCCGGTAATTGGCTTGGTGGCTTCTCTCAGTTCATAGGATGGTGCTCCCCGCAGACAGCGGAGCTTTAGGCTGTTCACACAGGACTCTCCATGGCTTGGCGATTGGGATTTCGTCGAATCGAGCTGGAAGTGGACTCGATGGGAGTGCATCAGGTCCTTTCTTCTGTGTCGTCCCGTTCTCAGTCCGACAACCCTCTTGTCATGGGTATTCTCGAGCTCCTCATCCGAAACTGGTCAGTTGTTCATCGGCATGTGCACTGAGAGAGCAACAGATGCGCGGATTGGCTTGTTACCCAGGCCAGTCCTGGCGACATTGGGATCACTTATTTTGATGTTCCACCTTTAGAGTGCCAGCATCTTCTTTTAGAATATCAGGCAGGACGCAGTTTCTCCCGTCTAATTAGTATCTGATGTTCTCTTTCCCTTTTATTAAAAAAAAAACGTAGCAAAATATATGTTTTGTTGTAACGAAGGTAAAAACTTACACTACAAGAAAATGAGCATTTAGTGACAAAAATTATCAATGGAATGTAAAAATTTTCTGTCGATAAGTGATTTACCAATGAAAATATATTACTGACCGCATGGAGAAACGGTTGTTGGTAATTTACTACGGTTTTTTTCTTATCGCGTAATGTTATTATCTTTCTTTTTCTAATTCTGTCTTTATTATATTCATATTCATAGGAAGAAAAATCACAAATCATACACATCATAGAGCAAATATTTGTTTGCATTGACAGTGCTGACTGCTGAGCTTATCCATTTCCTATTTAGATTATCCTATCAACTTTTTGAACTTCATGGTAGTGCTCGAGGTACCACCACTTGTAGTCCTGTGAAGACAGTCTCTCCTTGAAACCTTACCCTGAGATTAAAATATTGTGTGGTTTTGATTGCTTACTGGGGCATTTTGAAATGCTAACTTGACAAATTACGTATAAGTTGCCACACTCGTCGATTTAATTTATCATCAATCACCACCGGAGAATATTGGTGATGAATAAACAAGAAGTGATTCCGCTTTCACATTTCCAATTACGAATTGCCACTACTTCGTTTCCACTTTCTAGCACAATCTGATCATTCTGAACCAAGTGTTGGTAGGTTTTGCAAATCCTTGACCGTCAATTTCTGGTCGTGCAAGAGTTATCGGATAACACAATTATAATGAATACCATACTTTAAGTTTCGTGGAAGTTTTCATAAGCTTCAAATAAGTAGAAAGATGTCAGAATTTAAAGTTAAAACGCGACAAAAGGAGTTGTAAAACAGTATGGTGTAGATGAACAAGTATTAACGATGCAAACATCCCAAATTTTCTTATGGTTCTCACTTTCTTTCATTTTATCCAGATAAGGTACTCCAAAGTCTGAGCAGGAAATAGTGCTTTCTGTTGGGTAATCAGAGTGGACAAGGCATCCACTTCTCTTTAATGTTTGAATGAACCAAATTTCAGGATACGTGATCTTTGACTTCTAATTTGGCTGTAAAACACATGCCTCCGAAACAAACAACGTTAATCACTGGGAATTGAGACGTTGAATCTGAAGCATCTCCAAGCTCGTCGTACAACCAGAGATCGAGTGGAAACATAGTCAAACGTTAATACTCTGATATTATTAAAGGTGAGAAAAAGATCAAGAACTTCTAGAGTAATTATTAATACATGCCCTCTAACGTAGATTAGGTGAGTCCAACCACAACCAAGCTAACTTATTTCCAACTCTAAACCAGTTTTACACAACCCTTTTTTAAATGATCAGTTTTAATACATTTCACGTGGAAACCGGCGTTCAAAGCTATAATTCGGTTATGCAATAATGAATGGGAAGGACTTGGACATGTAATAAGTCACGTCGAAGAAGAAAGGCATAATAATTAGAAGGGTATCGAGTTGCATGCGAATCAGGGCATAGGGATTTGAAAACCAAGCAAAATGACAATTATAAAAACACCAGACTACCACCCCTAGCCCCTCTCTGTCTGTGTTTCAGACAAAATCTGACACCGAAAATACACACGTCGTACACCCCTCCTTTGTTACGTAGTTTTCTTGTCGTTTATATAAAAAATTTTAAGCATTTATCACTTAATTCATTATAATTAAGTATAGTTAACGAGAAGAATAGGAGTTCATATCATTTAGGAAGTAATTGGTTGACGAGTTTAAGAAGGGATTAATAAGTAAGAAATTAAAAATAAGTAGTTGTTTATTGATTATCTTTATAAAGACAATAGTCACTTTTGAAGAATCCTTTATACCCTTGATTTAGTAGAGAAATGAAACTTATTCTTTAACAGTGACTCT
>JANIHZ010000001.1:3651527-3664254 GCA_027478365.1 Erythroxylum rufum
AACAGCAGGATTTACTTTCAGGGTGTCAGCAAGGCTCAGGTCTCGGGATTGGGCCTCAGTAGGGTTCCTGTCTCGGGGCCGTTGGGCTCCGGTAACGGGGTCCGACATTAGGACTTCAAAACACCTATATAGGATACTTGTCTTTCAAAAACAAGTGGGCAAAGTCTTTTAGTTAAAAAATTAGCTAACATTTCATCAGTCCTTAAATGCTCCATACCTTAATGTCACCTTTTCGTATCAACTCCTTTATGGTCAAATAATTGATCTCCAAATGCTAAGACCTTGTGATATTCTTTTTTGTTATTAAACGACAGAGCAACAAGATTATCACAGTACAACTGAATAGGTCTAGCCACTAAATCAACCACAGACAACTCAGAAATCAAGTTTCTGAGCTAAACCATCTATAAAACAACCTCATAGTATGCACTCTGCATGCATGGTCGAGGAAATCACCCGTGTCTACATGACACTCTTCCACGACATTGTACCATCTGTAAACATAAAAATGTAACATTAAGTGGACTTTCGATCATTTGGATACATAGCTTAAATTTAAATCTGAATACCTTACGAGGTTTAAACTGTTGACTTTTTTATATGTCAACATATAATCCTTAGTTCCCTTCAAGTATCTCAACACTCTCTTGACTGCTTTCCAATGGTCTATACTTGGGTTAACCAGATATTGACCAAACAATCTAACAACAAATGCAATGTCTCGCCTAGCACTTACTCAAGCATACTTCTGGCTATCAACCGTACTAGTTTTAGGAACATTCCTCATAAGTCTTTCTCTTTACATTTTTCTTTGGACATTGTGCCAAAGACAATCCCTCACTATAAGAGATAGGTGCTATGATAGGTTTATAGTCAACAATATTAAGCTTTTATAATACTCGCTCAACGTATGCACTCTGTGAGAGGTCTGATGAGTGTTGAAATATGTCCAGGTAAATCTACATACCTAGGACAAAAGATGCTTCACTAAGGTCCTTTATATTGAAATGCTTGGCCAAAAGTTATTTAATCTCATGCAATATGGTCAAGTTATTCAATGTGAGCAATATATCATCCACATACAATAATAGGAAGATAATTTTGCTCCCCCTGACCTCATGACACACGCATCTTTTTAACTTTATTTTTCATGAAGTTGAAAGAGGTCAAACCTCATCAAATATAAGGTACCACTTTCGAGAGGTTTGATGTAAACCATATATTCATATGCTTAACGTACAAACCATGTCAGTTCCATCTAGATCTTGAAATCCTTCAGGTTGTACCATATATAGACCTCTTTTTAAGGGCCTTTATTCAGGAGAGCGGTTTCGACAACTATATGATGTAACTCTTTATCATCATGAGCTACAATTGTCATAATCACTCAAAATGTATCCTACGAGGACACGGGAGAAAAGATAACATTAAAGTCAACCTTTCTCCCTGAGTGAACCATCAGGCAACTGAGCAAGCCCATAAACCACTGAACTTTATCTCAAAATCCTTTAGGTCTTAAAACTTATTTACAACTGACAGGTTTGCAGTTCCGCTACAAATTAACTAACTCCCAGACCTTACTATGCTTCATGACGTTTACCTTCTTTGTCCAAAATTGATATAAAGATCACATATAAAATGTGTCGTGTAAAAACCAGAATGAACCTTGCAGCAATGTTCAATACATAAATCCCCTATAGATATTACATTAGCTTCTTCATTGTTTTCAACCATCAGTTTCTCCCTCTCTTTATTTGGCTCTATCTTGGATATAAACCCCCTGTATTATGGAAGCACCTTGATCAGATGCTCCACTATCTAGTTACAAAGAACTTAATATGATTATCGCAAAATTAGATTCATAAATTGATAAGCCAAGGAGTTACTTGATGGTCTTAATCTTTCTTTCCCATACTGATGGCTTCTTTATATCTGCAGGACCTTTACTAGCATTGAATTGACTAGCATTAGCATGTATAGAAGATTTAGTCTTTCTACCTGTGAACTTAGCGAGCTTTATCTTTGTCTTCCCTTTAATTGCTTCGAGAGTTATAGGAGTAGCAAGCTTGAGTTTCTCCTCCTCGGCAATACAATGGGCAATCAAAGCATTAAAATCACATTCCTCGTTCAGCAAATAATGTCATTACCAGATTAACAAACTCTGAAGGGAGTGTATTCAAAGTCTGGTGAACTACGAAGACATCAGGAAAAGGAATATTCAGCATATTCAGTTTATTGTGAAGATGGATCATTCTTGATATGTATTCCATTATTCCCCATTCTCATGTATACCTCATAGAGAATAATTCTTTCATCAAGGCACTCATCTCAACATTAGGTGAGATTGTGTACCTCTGGGAGACATTACCAAGAAACTCCTTCGCTATGTCTATGTTCAGAAGTCCACTAAGCAGATGGTCAGGTATGGATCTCTTAATGGTCATGCAACATAATCTGTTAGACCGATCATAAACTGCATAAGTTGCTTTATAAGCTCTCGAGCTCATGGATGTAAGTGGAGATGGCTTATCCGTCCGTATGGCCATATCAATTTCAACTATCTCCATAGCATTTAATACATCCTCTGTCCACTTCTTCGTATTGAAACTGGTCAGGGTTTCAATAGTGGCACTGATATTGTTGACCGAAAAGGTGACTGCAAAATAAAAACGTTTAGATCAGCACAAATGTAGGACAACGGTGATACTCAAAGCCATTAAATAGTATCTGTACCGAGAATCTATTCACACATATTATGAAACACCTGTAGGCTGAATAAATAATATATGCAACTAGACCTCCATATAAAAGCGATCAAAGTAAAAACCATAAACTCTTATGACACTACCACCTGTGGGCGAATAGATCATTTACGCAATGGTTTTCCTCTATCTAAGCCTTTATGTGCGTCTCAAAATCTCACGTAAGGCCAACATCTGTGGGCAGAATAATCAAACATGAGACCAGAGACATCCCCCAACGTGCAAGCAGAACAATTCAAAATACTAACTCGAAAGGGCACTATAGTGACTATATCCTCATAAGCACTCAAAAAGTCCACAAACACAAGGAATACATCTTTATGTTATCCTCACATTCTCTATGGGCATATGATATGTGATAATGTAACATCAATAAATGCAAAACCTAAAAGCACAGTCTTATTGTCACGCACTAGTGCTGAAGACATTCTCTGAAAACTTTATTTGAGATTTTCATAGCGAAAAAATCTCATTAGAGCGACTATCGTCTGCCACCGGACACTGAACCGATCATCCGAGACATAAGAACCTCATGTATCTCCCTTATGGCAAGCTCGTTGCACAAAAATTCACTTAAAAATGGCTTTAGAATGTTTTAATTCCTTTTCTGAATGACTATCATGCAATCCTGAACACTGAACATGAGATCCAAGACACGAAAACTTGAAGTATCTCCCTCATGTGATATCCAAAAAATAAAAATTCACTCAAAATTGGCTTCAAAATGCCTTAATTCCTTTTCTTGAGTTAAACTTTAATTTATTACTAATGTAATAAATCTAGAAAAATGGAAAATTTTACTTTATGAATTTCCCAGACCCGTAAACTGACCTAAACCACCTCAAGACACCCTTACAGGAAATATGAAATTTTGGATTTTTTGTTACTATAGCAGCATGACGTTAGCATTGCGTCAGCGCAACATCCGCTGACGTCGACATTCATTGTAGCGCTGATGTTAGTATGACATTAGCCGCTAACGTCAGCTACGTGTGGAGGATGTGTACATGGGCCACAGAGCAACACGCCCATAACAAGTATGGTGTCTGTGTTGTATGTGCCAAACGTGCGCCCATACTCGCTTATCGATTACCACGTGCACACGTGGCTCGCCCCTCGTCCACACACATATCGACCGCTGTTGCACAGGCCAAACGTACCACCCTTCGGACATATGTACCGATGGTCTTCCCCCTAGCCAGAAAATGACAATTTTCGGAAAGATTCGGGCCAATTTTTCATGCTCCCTGGCTCGTTTTGACCCTTTTTTCAAGGCTAAACACTTTTATACCAATTTCATACAATAATAAGCAAGAAAAAACCGAAAAGCGAAAATTTATTCTCTGAGAACCTTATAGAGAAAAACTGAAAAATCTTCATTTTTAACTACCCGATCATGTTACTACTCTGATACCACGTGTAACACGTAACGAGACCTTAGTTACATATTCTGGATCAAATGTGAAAGGACAATGAACAAAGAAATGCTGAAAATACTTGATTTTAGTTCCATAACTTCAATCGAGCTTTCTGAAGTCGAAACGAGCACGAATCTACGGCCTCCTTGACAGGAACTGCTCATTGGGACACGATAAAGCCTTTCTAAATTTTCTCAAAACGTAAGCTCTCTTAATGGGTCAGAGAATCCTTATGCTTATGAATGACATGAGCAACTGCAAGAGACTTTAACCTTTATATATAGCGTCTATATCAGGCTTCTACATCACAGACCCGATATGGGTCTAGTCTACACTAATTGGGATCTATTTTCCTCTTGAACGTTGACCCATTAACTTAGATCATTTACTAGGCCACTTTATTATCTTTATCTAGATTAAATTACATAACTTAACGGATAAGTTATTGAAAAACCAAATTTTGTAATTAAATATTGTCGAACTTTATGGGAAATGTCAAAATTATCCAACATATATATGATCATAGTTTTTAGGGAATGGTAAGAATTAGCTTTTTAGTGATATGGTTTAATCAAACTGCATTGATGGCCGTAACAGTACAATGGATGATATTTTTACCATGGGAACTAGAGCTATTTTTGAAGCTCAAAGAAACAACCATCTACTACATTTTATCTTAAAGAGCCAAATACATTATTTTTTTTTGGTACAGCCGAATACATAATTGTTACTATAACAGCTTTTCAAGCTATTTAGTATACATGAAGCAGTCGATCAACTATTGCAATGAAGAGGATAAACTCCAATTTATTTTAATAAAAAGTTGGTCATCACTTCATATGAGGGTTAGTTACAAAAGGAGATATTTCAATGGAGTATTGTAATGCCAATATCACAACAATAAGTTTATATACTTGGGGAGATCTGTAGGAGTTGGTGATTTCTATTATTAAAATTCAAATAGTTGAATAGACTTTATCTTATTTTGAATGGTGTTAATAGATCATGAGATCATCTGTTGATAGTTCAATATTTATAAAACACAACGAATGTCATTGCATAAGACTTTCCCTCACAAAGCTTAATAGAGGATCATCAATGTATTCAGCTTTTTCTTTGCGCATTTTTACAAAGAAATTGTTTTCATAACTCGAACTTATGACTTTCTGATCACAAAAAAGCGATCTTTACCAATTAGTCTAAGACTCACCCTCTAGTTTAATATTTATCTTATTGCTAATTATCTAAATGTTGGTTCTTATATTTTTCTCGCATAAGTATTTATTAATGCAAAAATGAGTTATGGTTTTGTTTATGGTTGAATTATGTAATCATGCAAAATGAATTATAGTTATGACTTTATAGTTGAATTATGTAATCATACAAAATAAGTTATAGTTGTGACTTTGTGATTGAATTATGTAATCATACAAAATGAGTTATAGTTATGACTTTATGGTTGAATCATGTAATCTTACAAAATGAGTTACATTTATGACTTTATGGTTCACTCACATGTCTATGTCATATGATTACTGAGAAGTTGTTGTTTACATATGTCCTTATTTATTTTAGAGATAACTAGAGGAAAGTTTAAGTACTCCTGATAATTCAGTTGCTTTAGGTTTAAGAAGATTCAATGTTCCAGCTTAAGCTTATACTAGATTAGTTCCTACAATGAAGATCCATACCATTTGTTTGTATTGCAACAAGAATTTAAAAGGTGAGAGAATCATTAGATTAAAGAGGCATTTAGTTAGGGTTAAAGGTGATGTGGAGCCTTGTAAGAAAGCAATTTACAATATGAAACGACAAATGAAGACTGCTTGAAGAGTATTAGCAAAAGAAAGATAGAAAACAAAGATTGAACTATGAAATTGGTAGTGGAAGTTCTTTTGTTGGTGTTAGGACGATAGTAGGGATGTTGAAGGTGGTAGTATTTCTACCCAATAAGAAGGGAATGGTACACCTAATGTTAGGAAAAGAAGAAGACATGTTTTTAATTTTTTGTACTACGAACAACTTCTGGAGCTCAGTACTTAATAGGTAGTGCCTTACAATCGAGAGAAGCGGCTTATATTGTGGATATGACAATGGCTAGATGGTGGTATGATTCAGGTATAACATTCAATGCTGCACAGTCTTATTAAAGAGACAAACTTAATCCAGGTATATATTTTTCACCTATGCTACCTATTGGAAATTAACCATTACTTTATTTTGTTTATAATGTTGCTTTTGTTATCTTAAAGTTGCTTGTGAGACCATTTTAGAACTAGTGTTTTAGAATTGCAAAGGTTTGCAATTCTAACTTTGAGTCAATGTTGAGTGCAACAAGATGTAAAAAGAAATCGAAACACATTTGAATTCATCTATTCTAAAAAAAGGAATAACTTGGAACACAAAAATTTGAACAAATTGGTATCTATCTTATACAATTTAAAGCTTCAGGGAAAGTATGTCGTTATCGTTATTAAGTTGAATATAATTTATTGTAATTTCTTAATAATTTATTTTATTTATTTACTAGGATTCTTAATAGAATAAGTATTTATGTAGATCCAATTTGCCTTGACTATATCAATCTTTTAGCATATTAGGTTTCTGAGGAACCAAGTTTGATATATGAGAGTGATTTGGAAGATAATCTTAAATGAGAAAGTACTAACATGTCATTTGGTGTAATGAATTTGAATAAGGATAATGATGAAGCTCTTCTTAATAATGAGAATTTTATATCAAATGAGAGTTGAGGTTAATGCGATTTAAGCGGATATTCGATTAAATAAAGTTTTAGGTTTTCATTTCTTCTTTTCTTTATTTCACTTACATTTAATGTATATGTTAAATTTTATATGTGCAATATAAATATTACTATAACTGTTTTGTTTTAGGTTTCACTTCCAATTAGTTATTTCCTCAACACGAACGCTTGTTGTAATACTTAGAGAGTCATAGATCTTTATTATTCTTTTTATTTGATATTTTGATGTAATTATTATTTATCATATTATGAAGTTGTGACATTTTAAGTACTTTGTATTATCCTTATTTTTGTATTAGTATGATGATTAAATGATCTTTTTTATATTCATTGTGGTTATTATTTATACGTGAAATATGTGAAAAGTATAGTAATATAAATAAATACATTGTTGTTATTTCAAAATTCTATTGTTACATGTTTGATGTAAAATTATAAATTATATAGTACAATATATTGAGGCACTATTTTGTAATTTTAGAAAAAAAATTTATGGACTATTTTATAATTTTTAAAATTATCTGAAACGATACGTGATATTGACTGATATTGCTACAATATTGTATCATAATCAAATTCAATATTGGTATTGGTACAGTATTCATAATATTGTTTCAGGTTGTTCGGGCTTGGCTACCTAAGGTCCAGTCTGACAAAAGTTGTCAAGCCACGCTCGTGCCTGGGTGAACCCAATTCAACCCTGTCCTTTACCACTCCTACACACAACAATAATAAATATTGAAAATTACATAAACAAATTAGGTAGATTATGATATTATGTTGAAATTTTATTCACTCTAAATTTATAAATGTGGCCAATTAAATAAATTGCATAATATATTCACAAGTGAAGAATATAATATATCATAAATTCGTTAACAATAAATTCGTGAACAATGAAAATGACTTAATTTCATGTCATCATCTCTACTTTTTTTAAAAAAAATAGTAAGAAAAGTTAATAATCTTTTCCCAAATTCCCAAAGTTTAATTGATTTGAAATTTTACTTTTGTTTTCTTTATCCCCGACTCCTTTTTATTACTCTACCCTCTCCAACTTTTGATTGTCTTTTCTTTCTCTTTTCATGTTTGCATTTTGATTTCTAATTATTTTATCTTTCTACCCTCTTCCTAGCTTAATTTTTAAATATATATATATAAATTGTTAGATAATTTTTATTAAAATGTGAAAGAGTAATATATTTTAAAATTAAAAAATAAATATATTATACCAAAAAAATTTATTATATTCATAATGGAGTTGAAACTTAATGTTTTCTCAAAAGCTTTATAATCTCTCATATCCTAACATTCCTAATTGTTTGAGATTACATGCAACTATTTATATTTGTCACTTCGGTTCCATGCCTTCTGTTTTGTCCATTGAAATTGCAACACCAAGATGGCTGGTTTAAGTGAATGGAAGAACCTCACCAAATTGGAGCATACATTTCCTTGTTGACTTGAACAGTTCCCAACAGAAAAGATGTTTGGTTTTGCATTCCTTGCCTTGACAAATCTCTCTCTATCTGTACCTAATATTGGCAACTACGAGATCTTTACAAGTCTCTATGTTCTTTAGATCGGCAGGTTTCCCTCTATAATCCGTTTCTTTATAGTTTGACTAAGTGACTTTCGTAACTCTAGCCTACTTTCTTTCTTACTTCAGGATAGACAGGCACTGGACACTTAAAACGGATGCAACACAAGTTAAGTAACCTGAATAGCATCTAGCTATCTACTTTATGTTGGCCTTTTCCTAATAGTGTAGTGTAGTCTGTCTGATCCTATCGAGCGAGATAGATGTTGTGTGCCTACGCTGATATTTTGTTCGGAAACTTTTGATCTACCTCATGGGCATAAGTGTCTGTGGTCAGATTCATTGAATACGATATTTTTGCTTCTGATGATCTTTTGGCTTTCACGGACCTGCAAGTGATAATATCAAGGAAAGAGATGGAACGAAAAGAAAGGTCTCCAGACTGCAGTTGTCGCGGTTTGGAGGAACTGTCTTTACTCTTTACTTCCTCCACCTCCTTTATGCCGTAGTGATTTAACAAAATAAAGATCTCCACTAGTCATGTCTCCACTTCTCTATGCCTCCTTTTTTACCATGGCCCAGAAGATGGACCTAACAAAAAAATCCTGCATGTTTTCTTCAATTTCTCTTCAGTTGAAGATGGTTGTTCAGAATTTTATAATGAATCATGTTAGAGATTCTAGCATCAAAACCTTTATTACATATCTCATGTTCCAAACCAGTCATCAGAGTTCCTTTTTCTCTCGAGATTGAGAAAAGGAAAAGTACATACCATCTAAATAACCATCCCACATATTTTCTTAGCATAAAATTGGTCAAGATATACCTACCTTCCACTATAAAAGAAAAGGTTAAAACAAAGAATTATATAGTTTTTCCTGAAATAGAGGGATGTGGTCGTAACTAAGCCCTTGCTTGCTTCTTTAGTCAGTCTCCGAGTAAACATCAGAAAGCATCCACCTGTCTCGTCGGCAGAGGTTCAAGCTTTGTTATATACACCCATCAAAGCTATTCCTTGCCAGAGAAACTCTCCCTCTCTCTTTCTCACTCTCAATCATCCCTTTGGCACACGCAACAGTATACATAAAAGTCCTCAACCTTCGACCTCTCTGCTCTTACAGCTCTCAAACCCATCAATCACCAATTGCTGTCTCTCCCTGTTTCTGTTTCCAAGGTCACAACTTCTCAAAGGCCATCCTTTTGCTCAGTGTCTTTTAACTCGTGATTGTGAACTCTGTTTACATACTCCCAATTTTTCCACATTGCTGTGATTTAAAGTTTGATGTTTAAGACACTTAAACCTCTTGTCCTTCTTTTCCCTGTAAATTCCTAAGCCTGTTCTTGGAATTTAAGGGGTCCAAAACTACAGAATTTTCAACCTGTTGCTGGTGGTGTTGTCGCCTTGTCGGTCCTAATATGACTGGTTTTCTTCAACATCCTGGTCTCTCTGGCGACCCTCTCTGGGTTTCCAACTCATCTACATCTCTTCACGGTAAATTTTGCCAACTTCGTCTTGCTTCCCGAGTCTTTTGAGCCGGTTTCTTCAATCAAGTTCTCATCCTTTTTTAACTTCAACTCATGGATTTTTAGTCAGTCGACAAATATACCATGGTCTCGCATAAAGTTTGTAGCTGTTTATGTTTTGTCTGATTTCTTCTATTATGTCGGGGACATTGGGATCCCAGTGCTTGAATACCATTTTCTACTTTCTTGTCTTTAATTGTACTCCAGTTACTTCAACTAACAGCAGAGTTCTACTCTGTTGCTTGATAAAAGGAGGAGAACATTGTAAAAATTCTAAACAATGTGAGCCCTCCTCAATAGGGATCCTTCTTGCAGAAAAGCTATTAGTCTGAAACAGAACGTTTACTGGAAGCATATTCATTGGTCATATATTAGGAAGTTTGCAATTTTCATTTTATTACATGTGGAAGCAAGTGAACTGACAATTGATACATGAAGTAATGCTGTTCTGGTCTTCTAATTTTTGGGTTCTTTTCTTCAGGTGCAAAGTCGATGGTTGATTTTGATAATTTTGGAGACCAAACAATCTTCCAACCTGTAGTTAAAGAAGAAAATGGGGTCGAAGAATTTGATGCTTACCTTAATCCTGCAAGTAAGAAGAGGCGGCTTTCGACCTGTCAAGTTCAGTTCCTTGAAAGGAATTTCGCGGTAGAGAACAAGCTTGAACCAGAAAGAAAGGTCCAACTTGCTAAAGAACTTGGCTTGCACCCTCGTCAAGTTGCAATATGGTTTCAAAACCGGCGAGCTCGTTTCAAGAACAAACAGTTGGAAAAGGACTACGACTCTCTGAAAGCTAGTTATGACAGGCTCAAATCTGATTATGATAATCTCCTTAAAGAGAACGAGAGCTTGAAAAGTGAGGTAGTCCACTGAACTGAACTGTTTAGGCTGCATTCAAGATTCATTGGCACACAATTTACTAATGGCTGGCAATTGTTTTCTCAAACAGATTTTTTCAGAGAGACAGAAATTGGTTACCAAGGAGGAGGGCATTGGGCAGCTTGAACTATTGAATCCCACCAATTCAGAACCTGAAGAATCAATCCCTATTATGGTGCCTGAAAAGATTCTAAGCGAGCCTGTTGCCAAATTTAAACAAGAAGATGCAAGTTCCACTAAAAGTGATGTTTTCGACTCTGATAGTCCACATTCATTCTTGGAGCCTGCGGATTCATCTCAAGTATATGAACCCGACCAGTCTGATTTCTCTCAAGATGAAGAAGATAACCTCAGCAGGTGCTTTCTGCCCCAACCATTCTTCACTAAACACTACCATGAAGCCCCTGCAACTTCTTGTAACTTTGAGTTCCCAGTTGAAGATCCGCCCTTCTGGACCTGGAATTACTGAGCTATATATTAATTTACCATATGATTTGAAATACTCCATGAGCTTCCACTTGCACCGTGATCAAGATCAAAGTTCTGAGCTGTAACTATGATTAAGTAAATGATAAATTCCAAAAAACTATTCAATTTAGCTCTTTTCGTAAACATGTCATGGTAGTAAATTTTAGATGGTTGACATGAACATGCTTGAGCTACGTAGCTAAATGGAACTAATAGAAAGGAACTGAACAGCCAAAAATCGAAGTAGCGTGAGAAATCAGAAGTTGAATGGGTAAGGTTGAAAAAGAGGGCTGGCTGACAAGTCAAGTCAAAAATATTTTGGTAATACTTCATTTGGCAATGACTTTGGCGTATTGAAGATGTCGACAGGCTGGGTTGAATAATACCGTTAATGTAGTAGATTGGAGTTTGATTTGGTGCTGTGCTTTCATTGACATCTGTTGTACCTTACCCTCTTTCGTTTGGTAGGACGTACATTTCATCACCCTCTATTTATATTCTTAATATGTGATCATACTTATCTATTTTAAAACTTGAAGTTGTCATGTCAGACAAGACTTTATTACCTGATCCTCCTCCAGGATGGGGAGAACTTAATCTATTAGTTAAATTTCAGACCTCGTGGGAAGGCAATTCATTGTTTAAATCAGGAAAACGAGTATGACTTTCTCTCTGTTACCAACAAGATCTTTTATCTAGTTTTATAATGTCTTATTATGTCTAGCAAATCTTAGTTATTTATTTATGCGAGTCTCGCGTAGGTTTTATATAAATAAACGTGAAACATGCATAAATAAATCGCTAAGATTTACTAGACACAATAACATACCATAAAAACTGAACAGAAGATCTGAACTCTTGTTTTTTTTTTCACCAACTTTATGTCTGTTTCTTACGTACATGATTGTGTGACATTTACGCGTTTCCTGAAAACGGATTAAATGGCATTGCATTGTATTAGTTTGTACATTCATTTTAGCTTATAACAATAAACCGGCGGAAGAGAATCTCTTACCAAAGAAACTGATTTATTTGTCAAAGATCACATTGCGTGGATTAGTTTGGTACTCCACTCATAAATTCCATTTTCAAATTGGGTTCTTTGGACTTGTCTTTTTTAGTAATTTTTTAAATACTCTAAATAATTATTTTTTCCTTTTTTCTCTATAAAAGATGCTTCGAAGTGCATTAAAAAAAGGGAGAGAGAATATCCTTCCTAAATAAACTATATATATAATCTTAAGAGATACATAATTGATGAGTTTGAGAGGAGATTAATAAGTAAAGAATGAAAAGTGAGTGATTAGTTATTGATTATTATTATAGGGCAATAATTTGATATCTTACTTTTGGAGAATCTTTTATATCTTCA
>JANIHZ010000001.1:3681622-3697885 GCA_027478365.1 Erythroxylum rufum
AAAACAATTAAAACAAAATAAGAACAAATGAAAGTAAATGAATAAATAAATAAATAAAACAAATTCGGGGCCCAACACTTGTACATTATATTGGATAAAAGGTATGGAGTTTAGCAAAGTTAAAAAGTTTAAAGATGCTTTATTGATTATTCAATAGCAACAAAGTAATGTCCAATGGGAAAAAAAGTAAATATAAGTGAATTAAAGTTGGATGCATTAAAGGATACAAGTGGAATGTAGCCTATGATAGTAATGACAAATATTTCACAATAAAAATATATAGGTCTAAGCATACATGTTTCATAATAAACAAGTCTCAATATTATCAACAAAGTTTTTAACTATATGCTTTTAAGACAGAATTCTAGAGAAGCCTAACAATGACTGATCAACAGTGAAACTATATTTTTCAAGGAATCAAGAAACCTCATTGCTATAGTTCAAGAGGTTATACATTTGTTTTGGAGCTATAAAAGAAGGATGGAGGCACTTGAAGCCTATATTTGGGATGGATGGTTGTTTCTTGAAGAATGAATTTTAAGGGCAACTAATAAGTACAGTTAGAAGGGATGGAGATAGATGCATATATCATTAGCGTGAGTAATTATTGAAATTAAAAAAATTGATTCATAGAGTTAGTTCTTATCACTCTTATTAGTTGATTTGGAGTTGGAATATGGATATAGATTTACAAAAAAAATTGACATGCAAAAGGCATATAGTTGTAGAGTTATGTTATTTTTACTAATGTTATTCATCTGACTTGTTATTATATTTTTTTATTTTATAGTTATTTATGACTTATCTATCTGAGGATTAATAAGAGTTGCTGAGAAGACGCTTCCAAATACATGTCACAGAATATGCACTAGACATATTTACTATAATTGACATGGATAATAAAGTGGTAAAGACTTGAGGAGACAATTCTGAGCATGTACATAGTCTACGTATGTCTAATACTTCAATAAGCAATTGAAGAAATTGGATAAAACTAGATTGGGTGTGTTTTGCTTTGCTTAAATATCCACAAGAGAGATGGGCTAAGTTATACCAATTATTTGAGTCAAAATGGACGATCATCGACAATAACTTCAGCAAGACTTTCAATAGATGGATCCTACTAGTAAGAGATAGACTAATGATTAGTATGCTAGAAACCATGAGGACAACGGTGATGAGGAGACATGCTAAAAGGAGGGTATATTCATATGCATATAAATCAAATATTGCACCTGTAGTTGTGAAGAAGCTACAAAAAATAATGAGGCATTGCAATGGAAAATTGTGTGAAATGAAATGGAGCATAAAAGGTCAGTAAAGAGGATGGAAAGCATACCGTAAGTCAAAGAAGGGGCAATTATTGTAGTTGCAAAGTGTGGGACTTGTATGGTTATCTATGCAAACATGCTATTAATACTATCAATCATTCTAACTAAAAACCATAGGCATTTGTGAATGATTGTTATAAAAGAGTACCTTTTTAAGAGTGTATGATAAGTGTTGTAGCCTATTAGGGAAGTAATGTTTTGGCCATTAAATGATTATGAGGAAATAAATCCATCAGCCAAGAGGGTGACGCTAGAAGGCCAAAAAGGGCAAGGAAGAGAGATAAAAATGAACAAAAGAAAATACCAAGTGCAAGTAAGGAGTCGTAAAAGGCTCAAGTGCAAAAATATAAGAAATGTGGTGCTTGTGGACACAAAAGTAGAACTTATAATGTAATAAGACAATGTAGGTGATTAATACTTCTTTATCTTTTTAAATTTTAATTTAATTACTAATGTTAATATTATGCATGTTATTTTATACGTTGAAATAACTTCAAGTGAAAGACCTTGTGTTAGAGAATTATAACAAGTGTAATATGGTAAACTAATGATTCTTATATCTTACAAATTATAATGCTACTTATTTGACCTAATTTATTTTTAATAAACCCAAATTTAAAATTGCATGTTAGCTATTGATGAATGTCACCATAGTCAACAGAGCACTAATATGAGTTATACTCATTTTAAACTCATATACATATGAGCAAGTTGATCAATTTTAAACTTATCTACAAGTTCATTAACAAGTTGATCAATATTAAACTCATATGCATATTCATTAACAAGTTGGTTCACAAGCTGCTAAATCTATAAACACTACTCAAAGGAAATATAGATAGATCGATCTAAGATCTTTTAACTTGTCATTTAAACTAAGACGTCTTATGTTTATGGAAAAGTCTAGCATCACCTCAAGATAATTACATGCTATTGCAAGCCAAAGGAGAGCGATAATTGAGACTAGAAGCCAACAAGTTGAAAAATCAAATAATTGATTTGGTGTATCAATTTTTTTTAACCTATGACAATTAATTTGGTGAATTTTGTAACTAAATCATACATTTACTACTCAAATTGAATAAACATTGTTAATTTTCTTAAAGGTTGGTTGTATGTATGATAAATACCCGATAAGAATTTACATACAATAGATCTTGTATATTGGGAGATTTGATATTATTTGGATTAAGTAGTGTATCATCTATCTAACTAATATGTGTTTTCACCTAATAAAGTGTTTTAGCATATTACATTCAATTATATTGTTTTTTGGTAACAAAACATTGTTGGAATTCAATCATACTTCTAGTTTAACACATAATTTTACATCTCCATTTACTAAAAAAAAAAAGTATAACTACATCCATACTAGTCATACTAAAATTTTACAATCATATAAAAGATGAATAATGAATTAAAAACTGAAATAAACCCTACAATTATATTGAATAAGTACACAATTATATAATGGACGACGACATTGGCTTGGATTGAGGGCATGATATCCGCATCTCAAGTATCCTGTCATCTTTTCCTTTAGCAGCTTTCGCTTTGACCTATGTTCTTGTTTGCTATACTACATCTGTTTTCTATACATCAGACTGAAGAAAAAAAGAACAGAAAAAACAGGGGCAAACCAGAAACTCATGTTTCAACATAATCTAATCCTCTGCACTAGAAGAATCAGGACAATGAATGAAAAGAAAAACCAAGAAACCTGCCACACATATTCATTAATCTTCTTCATAGGGTGGTGAAGTGCATCCTTTTGTCCACCATTGCACCATCCATGTTACTTATGTGATAATTAGTAGATTATTCTCGAAACCATAGTTGTATACAATAGGGCGAAGGGGATCTATCTTCCAAACACCATCAACTATGAACTTGATCTGTGCCATTACATAAAATGCTGAGACTCAGTTATCCAAGGAAAGATTTAAAAGTAATGAATCACGATCAAGTTGGAAAACTGATTTACCTCATATCGCCCTGGATACAACTTCAGATACAAAGAAAAGATACCTGTTCTTGATCTTTCCATCTTTCTCTGTAATGCGATGAACGCCATTAACGTTACCCACATTGTAGTCGGTAATTCTAAATGATTAACTTCAGATTGAAACAAACCTGGGTGGTCCAACCATCAAAAGATCCTGCTAAGAGCATCTCTGAGGCTGTGTTAGGCCACGCTACACAAGCAGTACGAAGAATTTGTAAGCCTCTGCGAGTATTATCAACCTTTTTCTGTTTCTCTTCTATTATCTTCTGTGCATCACTGTGAGAACCAGAACAGCACATTTGTAAAGCAATCAAGGGAAGAGTTAAGTACCATTACACTAATAAAATTTCGCATACATTATTGCAAGTGCCATCTTCCCTTCTAATACTGCTAGTTTTGCCCGTATTGAGCGCAGTTCATGCTGGGCATTCATGATTTCATTTTCCTTGAACTCCCAGGCATCAGAAAGCTTAAGCAAATTGTCTGTGGAGTTCTCACCGCCCTAGTGTATGATAAAGCAGAGGTAATATAACATTTAACTAATGAGAAAATTCTAAGTAAAGCTCTGAAATAAAAGCTCAACCTTAAATCTGGTGACAAAATCATAACTGAATGGATTGTCAATTATTCCTTTCAATTCTTTGATCATTGAAAACTCAATGAACTGTAAGATCATTTATAATTCATGAGGCTTAAAATAATTTTCCCAATCCTCATCTGCTAAACAAAAAGCAAGCAACCATTCGAACAGTGAAAAAGATAAGCAACCAGGCCAACAGTATCTTTGAATGGTTTCACGGGAAAATAAAAGATGAAAAAAGAAAGAGAAGACTGGTAGCAAACAGAATTAAAAAACTATAGTTGGACATAGGCAAATAACAGGTACCCACAATTGTAACTGCACTTCCATTGTTGTTTGACTTCGATCCTTTAAGTACAGAGGAAAGCTCCAACTCAAGTTGTTGAAAGCGACTCTTTGCATCATTTTGACGGGTACCTTCATGGGTAAATTGCTCCTTGATGCTTAAAGATGACCCAGAAACTTCCCTTACTTCAAGAATTTCATCTACTAAATCAACCATCCTAGACTCTGTTCTAGTTGCATTAGGAGGAAATTCATCAACTGCATATAACATGGACATGTAAAGTTAGTAGAACAAGGATGTTTAGCAATGAAACAAGAAAAACAGCCAATACCTTCAAATTCCATATTTGAATTTCCTGCTCTCTGAATGCTCCAAGTCCTCCACATAGCAGGCCTTAGTGAGCTTTTTAGACCATCAAAGCTTGAGAAAGTTCCTTTGGAACCAGTTTTACCCGATGTGTCAGTAACTACATTGTTTTGCGGGCTTGATGAACCAAATTTATTGTTTCTTGTCAGACCAGCAACTGTCTTTTGCAATGCAACATACAGTACAAGTAAGGTAAAGAACAAGAATGAGTACAGCTACTCTAAATATAACAAATATGTCACCAAAAATGTTGGAACACACAAAAAAAAAAAAAAAAAAAGATAAGATAAACAGACAAGCTAGCATACCTAACCCCTAAACAATATGATGAGTCATTTTTCTGAGGCAAAAGTGCTATTGAATGTTTGTCAATCCTTCAAGTTGTCTTTGATGCAAAGTAGTAACTGTATCATGTGATAATTTTTATCCATGTAATCAAAGAGCTCTTTATTGTAATTTAGCTACTTTCTTTTTGTTCTCTACACTTGACATCTTCTTATTATGTATGGTCATAACTAAAATTTTAGTCCTTTGTCCCTCAAATTTATTAATATCTGTGTGGGCTTTCAATGATAACAAGACTAATAAGATGCTTCGTATTAAAAGTAGTTGAACACTAAGGTCAAATGTTTTGAATAATTAGTCCAGTATTTATTTCACATATGAGCATAAGAATGAAAAAGGACGTTGAAGAACTATATACATTCACTACGTAATAGTATGCATAGATTAGAACTACTGGACTCATCACCAAAGTTAACATATCAAAAAACAAACATACCCCAGTTTCCGAAGCGCCAGCAAGCCAATCACTTTTGAGATCATTACTTTGGACATTAGTGCTGCCACCTTTCCCTCTAAAACCAAATCCAAGATTCATATTCCTCTCCTTTTCCAGCCTATGCAGTATACCCTCGGTACCAGAATCATCCTCTGCCGCTATTTCTCTAAGAGTACAGAACGATGAAAAAAAAGAGTCAAAGATTCCAGAGAATTTGCCGGTTCAAAAGAAATGGAGACGGCAAAGCTTTTTTGGATCTTGAAATGGAAAGAGTCATCAAGTTTTTGTCTTCAGTTCTAATTCGCGTAGAGCTTAGCATTATACACCATAATGAGGTAGAAGAAAAGGACAAGGTCGAAAAAAAAAATTTGAATTGTAACTATGTTGCTTGTGCTTATCCCAACTACCCAAAACGAACAAAATAACAAGATTGTGACATTTCAGCCTCACATTGCATTGACCCCCAAACCCTAAAATTTTGCCTCCGTTTACAAAAATTTAAAAAAAAGAACAGTAGAAACTAGCTTGATCTGAGACTTCACACGAAGAATTTGACATGATTGATTGTGTACGCAAAATTGGTGGCTGTTAAAAGAAAGAGAAGACTGGTAACTAAAATTAGATGCCTCACAGTGATCTACCCGACGAAGAAGCTGAAACATGTGAATCAACGAGAAAGAGACGAGCTTGGGAGCTACCCCGTTCTTCAATGCTTTCCGAAACCCTTTCTTGGTTGAACGGGCTAATGCACTCTCTGTCCCTTAACAAAGCCTGTGAAACCACTTCCTGTTTCTGGTTTTGATGATCATCTAAATCCCAACCCATTGCCAGCCAACCTCCTTGCTTAACAATAGACTCCACAAGATCCAATCTTCCAGCGTCAATCAGCTGTTTCTTGCTTGGAAACGCATCTGGGTTCTCTGAGTTTTCCATAAACTCCAAAATCTCCGCTTCCAAAGCAGAACCTCCCTCACTTTCCCAACCCTTTCTGCACCTCATCACAAACCCACCAACACAATCCCAGCAAGAAGCCCCGTACTCTCTCCTCTTAACGTCAACAAACCCCAGCGAATTCATCGAAACAAACCCAACGGACACAACCCGTTGCTGTTTTTTTCTCGTATACCTCCTTGAACTACACTCAGGAAGAGACAATGGGCAGCAATGGGTGTTCAAATGTGTCAAGGAGTAAGGCCAACAACGGAAGCTAATAGGCGAATCAGTAAACGAGAGCATGGTTCAGGCATTTCTTTCTTCGAACAGTAAGACTTAATTCAGAATACTAAAAAGAAGCCAAAAACACGGGAAGGGAGACAGGCTCGAAAATCGTTAAGCAACGAACATCATTGAAAATGCAAAAATAAATATTTAATTCCGTAATATATCTACTTATAGATATAGGTTTAGAAAAAAAACAGGGTTGCTGTACGTTTAATTCGTTTCGCTAAAACGGGAAATTTGAAAGATCATAAGACGTAATTAAGCTTGGGCCTAACGTTGTGCCACTCTGGACCTAACCCATCTTGTTAAAGCTCAATGATCCTTTTGGTGGGAATGGGTTCTGTTTTCAACCTATTTGATTGTAAAATGAAAAAGGCCCAAGTAAGCAGTAACAATACCAAACGGACCCAACTATACTTTCGGTTTTAAAAAATCATGGATATTAATATTATTTTCATTTCTCAAGTTTAACAAGATACCATATTAATTATTAAAATTTTGAATTTAGCCAAATTAGCTCATGTATTGAGAGGAATATAAGGTATTCTGCAAGCAAGTTCAGTAAGAGGCTTTATTTTGAAGAATGATAGAGCAAAACGTAAATAAAGATTATGAACTTGTTTGATAAATAACTTATCAACTATTTTTTGACGGATTAAGAGATATTTAGTTATTTGATTATGTCAAACATTTGATAATCATGTTTTTGATAATCATGTTTGGTAATCAGTTGATTTGGTTAGCGGATTGAATCCATTCAATAATTTTTGAAAATACTCCTATGAGGAATATTTTGCTCCAACCGCTGAGAAATTAAGGAACGAAAAGACAATTATACTAAAAAGTTATTACAAATTACTCAAGTTGTCATTATTATAGCTAAGTTATCAAAAGATATAGGTTAGTGATAAATAAGTTAATATACTAGAAAAATGTACTTTAACTCACTACAACAAAAAGGGTGTTCACCGACGAAAATTACTGACGGAAAACGTTAACTTTCCGTCGGTAACATATTTTCCCGACGACATTGAGCGACGGAAACTTCCGTCACTAAATCCGTTGTCAGTAAACTGTTCCAACAGAATCTAGTTTACGCTTCTGTCGATGTAGATATAGACGAAGTATGATAAACCGCCGCAGTAAAAACGTAACATCTACCGTCAGTTTGCAAATAATCGTCAGTAGATGAGTCGGGTTTTTACGATGGAAAGGAACATTTCCGTCAGTGTATATACATACAGAAATTCATAAACCGTCGTTGAATGTGCAGTAAAACGTTAAACATATACCGACAATTTACTGCTAACCGTCGGTAAATATCACTTATTTTAGCGACAGAATTATATTTCCATCGGTAATGATTTTCTTTCTTGAAACATATACCCCTATTGCTTAATCCAAAGCTCGAAGCTGTTGTATGCTTACTAAGGTCACCTTAACTCTCTATAAATGACTTGTTGAATGTCAATTGTTTTTAAAATCTTGATGTCAAATTTGATTCAATGTCAACAGTTATAAATTATCCATGCATAATTTTTTGATTTGTTTATATATTGATTTTGTTTGAACAGAAAATAAATTGATCATATAAACGAAAACAATTTCTTAACTGATAATAAAAACATTAAATTGTACATAAATTCAACCCAAATGACTAGAAAAAACTTATTGTCCTAGTGAGCGCGGATGGTCTGATCTTCGGCCCATTCATATATGCAGGTTGAGAACATGCATAATGAATAAAACCTTCAACTCCGACAACAAATTCAGGATTAATATAACCATCAGATGTTAATCGTCTATACATCCAAGATCTATCAACATAACTCATTTCTGCAAAACTGTTAATGTAAAACAGTGAGTCCATAGTTAGTATCCTTCATGCTCGCCAAAGTTTACAGAACATCTAAGATAAGTCATGTGACTCGGGACAACAAGTTTTGGTTGTGACTCCTAAGCTCCTCTTATTTTCCACCGATAAGCCTCACAGGAGCAATCATTACGAATTTTGGGTTAAAGTTTATGGGTTCAGATCTAAAAAATGAACCTATACTAAAGATCTCACATATATGTTAGAAGATCTTTTCAATCATTAAAAGTCCTATATTAAATATTTACTGCTACCAAATATAATAAGTATTCATCAAAATATGATTACTTATTTTAATACATTGTTAAAACATATAGCTAGTTTTCAAAAAATGCGTGTAAAAATTCACACATGAGAAGTAAAGAGAAGCTAATAACAACGGAATAAGAATCAATGAAATAACGGATTAACAATTTAAGGTAATTGAAACTATAATTTAAGTCACACTCATCCTATATTAATTCAATGATAAACCGAAGTTCATTCCACAAACAAATACCAAAAATTGGGTATATTGGAAACAAATAAATGTTTCCACAAACATTTATTTGTTCATTCCACAAACAAATACCCAAAATCTCACTACAAATGAATATATTGGAAACAAATAAGTCCCTACAACCAAGAACAAATTCGTTCACAGGTTAGAAAGTGGGAAATATAACACATCAATTGCCATGAAATATTATAATCAATCAAGTTCATTAACTATACTGTATTAATTCAATCATCATTTAATACTAAGGAGCTCTTGTTTTAATTTAAAAATAGTGATGTCACATTTTACGAGGATCCTATTGAAAATTCAGTAAAGTTTTCCCTATAAAATAGACATCCTCCTTTTGGAAGAATGGTCAATCCTGCAAAAAACAATACACTTCTATATCGACCAGTAATCACAACTCATATTGGGTCTCCAAATTATATGTCTATTCTTCATCATTTAATTTTTGATGCATCTCCGTAAAGTCAATATGTGTGGTTGAAGAGTTCACATTTTTATATTTGACACTTTATAAGGTTTAGCATCATTTGCTAGCGTAAATATATATCCTGACTTGGCTTACTGACATCTAAATAACATAAAAGCTAAGTACGTATAAATTATAAGGATAAGATTACCATCTTTTATGTATGCTAGTATATAATTTTTTGTGCCATTTAAATACCTTAAAACTTGCTTGAATATATTATTTAATAGATTACTCCATTATAAGAACAAAACATAATAGAAAAAGTATAGAGTTTGTTAAATTTAATTCATCAACCTTTATCACACCACACGACAATTCTTAAATTGATGATATAAAAGATTATATTAAAATACATGACTTAGGTTAAATTACAATTTATAATAGGTCACAATTCTATTAAGTAGGCTTGAAAAGCATTCACAAATGGGTTCAAAAGCTTATAGTATGATTAATAATATAGCATCTATTCTAAAAAGATCAACTGTTACATGCGTACATTTCATCGAACACTTGGTATGCTGAAAATTTTCATCCCTAACTATTAACAAAATCACAACATTTATCTATTATTTACCATCATGTCCAGTAGTTTAGACAGCAAACCATCAAACAATGACAACCAAAACCAATGCAGCTAACCCATCGTCAAGAACTAACTCCAAATTTTGCAAAAAATTCATCCACGAACACCCACACATCGACAGCAGATGAGGTCGAAGAAGATGGCCATACCTTGATGAAAACTACTGGAGAAGACAACTCTTCATGTCGGAGACGGAGCCGCTCCACTAAGAACAGGCAAACAATGTCGGATGTGGGAGCGACAGCCGAAGGAGGAAGAAGAGGGGGGAGAAAGGGTTGCAATTTAATTAAACCAAAACGATGTCATTTGGTTTAAAACCCAAACGACGTTGTTTTGGTTTACTTGTGGAACATTTTTTAGTTAACCGAAATAACGTTGTTTGCTTTAAATCCAAACGATGTCGTTTTGGTTAACTAAAAAAATCAAACGACGTTGTTTTGATTAACTCAAAAACGTTCTGCTGCAAGTAAAAATTGATGTCGTTTGGGTTTAAACTAAACAACGTCGTTTTGGTTAACTTAAAGTATTATGTTTCAGGACAAACGACGTCGTCTTGGTTCCATACGACGTTGTTGTGGTTTGCAAGAAAACGTTCTCCCTACACGAACAAAATGACTTCATTTTGTTTTTCAACCAAAAGCAACGTCATTTTGTTGCAATAAAAAACCTTAAACTTTTGAGTTAGGAAGACGACGCTTTTACCGACGACATTACCGATGGAAATTTCCATCGCCAAACTAAAATTTTATCTTTTCCATTTTTCGAAAAATTTTACGGACCGATTCAAGATATCCATCGGTAATTACCGACAGTTTCTCTACCATTGGTAATATTCCGTCACTATTTTAGACTTTGCTTATAGTGATTCTTGTTCGCTAAGAAATACAAATTCTCCTCTAAGCTGGAAAAATGTCTATTTACATTCCCTCTAAAGGTAGTGGATAGAAGTGGAAAATGTAGCTTTGTAGAGAGTTGCATTAGGCATATCTTTTGTAAAGTTTCGAATGGCCCAAGTCAACGTATGATCCCATGTATAAGTATAGCCAAACCCTGGTACCATGTGCAAAATCCTGCTCCAGATTGCTGTCAAATAAGGACATAGAAAAAAGAGATGGTCCCTGTCCTCAATAGCCAATTTACATAATAGATAAGTTGAATCCATCGAGCCATGTCATTAACTTTTAGTCTGAAGTTTGTTGTTTATGCTAGCCAGGTTATAAAGAGGCTTTACGGTGAATGGTCTTGACCCATAAGAGAGAAGACCAAGGAACTGCTTCTAATCCTTGAGTAAGTATCTTATGGCAAGATTTATTAGAGAATTGACCATTTAGCTATGGATACCAAATAATGGAATCGCCCATCTACACATTCTCTAAGCTATGGAGATGTTGAGCCAAATCATTGAAGCATCTAAAATTCCCCCTCCATTCACCATTGATAATCAAAGATGAGACTTTAAGAGTAAGAGGAATTATATTTGTTAAGTATTATACCTAAGGATTGAGAAAAATGGGGTTCAGGTTAAGCCAATAATCACATTGCCAATTCTATGCTTAATATAAGGACAAACAAAATCCCTCAGCTTTATCATTTGAGTGAGAATCCAAGAAAATTCTTGAGTACAAGGGATTTGCCAAAAATTTGCACCTGTGATGTGATACGTATGGATCCAATTAACCTAGAGGGTATCATGTAAGTATAGAGTCTCTAGAGCCTTTACCCATTAGCACTTTCTGCGCAGTAGAGATGGAAACAATTCTAAGGCCCCCAAAATTTTTCGAAACGACCACTTCACTCCATTTTACCTTCGTATTCTTTGTATGTTCAGACCTGTCAGAACATAAAAAAGATTTAATGATTTGGTCAATCTCCTTAAGCACTTTTTTTGGAAACACAGTATGAGTCGTCCAGTATAGATGCAAGCTGCTTAGTACAGAAATGATAAGTGTGAGACAAGCAACATAGGATAGGAATCTATTTTTCCATGCATTCACTCTAGCCTTAATTTTTTTCTATAAGGGGCAAGCAATCATTGTATTTTAGTTTGGAGGAGGTAATCACCACACCCAAGTAAGTAAATGGAGTAGAATGTTGAGGAAGCCTCACAATCCCAAGTATATCAATAATGTTCCTGACATCTACAAAGAGGTAAATACAACCCTTTTTAGAGTTATGCTGAAAACCAGACCAATCAGTAAATAATTCCAGAACTTGCATCATCATAGTCAAAGAGTAAGGATCAGTACTACAAAGAATTAAAAGATCATTTGCATACAGTAGGAGGGAGAGATTGAGAGTGCTACATTTATAGTGGTACTTAAAACTGCGATTGCAAGATATCAGTGCAGATGTCAGTCGAGAAAACGTTTCCATGACAAGAGTGAATAGATAAGGAGACAAAGGATCCCCTTATTAAATTCCTTTATCAATCTAAATAGATTTGTTGAGTATCCCATTCACTAAGATACTCAAAGATGGGGTTTGAATGCATAACATTATCCATTCAATAAATTGATAAGGCAATTGCAAAGCTTCCAGACAAATACAAATAAATCACCAACTTATAGTATCAAAAGTCTTATAAAAATCAATCTTAATAACAAAAATTTTGAGATTCTTTCCTGAATTGTAGTCCATTAGTAATTCCTGAAGTAAAAGAATGTTGTCGCCAATATTGCGATCAGGAAGGAAAGCTCCTTGAGCTGGGTTGATGACACTTCAATTGGCTCTCTTAAGTCTTTCAGCAAAGAGCTTAGAAATCACTTTATAAATGATGTTACAACAAGAGATGGGACAATAACCATTCATGCTCTAAGGATGGTGTTTCTTAGGTACCAAGCAGATAAAAGTCCTATTCATCTCCTTAAGCATTTTAGCGGTTGCAAAAAATTTCAACACTACATCAATGAACAACTTACTAGTGATGTCCTAAGTGTTTTGAAAGAAGAGTGCTGAGAAGCCATCCGGACCAGGGGATTTAGAAGGATGCATACTGAAAAGAAACATCTTCACATCTTGAGCAGTAATAGGGGAAACCAGAAAATCTTGGAGTTCTTGGTCAACTGAACAATTAAATAGTTGTAAACTATTTGGACTTAGAGTTATGGTTCAGAAAGTCTTGATTGGAAATATCTTGAAGATAGCTCTGGTCAGTGAATTCCCTTCCTGAACTGTCCCGAAACATATTGATCTTATTAACATTCTGCCTGGCAAGTAGTGAGGAATGGAAAATTTTTGAATTAGTATCCCCCTCTTTCAGCCAATTCAGTCAGGCTTTTTGTTTGAGAATGGAATTCTCTAAGTTAAGAGCTTCTTGATACTTTTGGAGGCATTGAATTTCCACAGATCTGAGAACAGGATCATGTGGAGAGTCATAGCAATCTCTCTGAGCTTCTGTGAGCTTCTCCTTGAGAGATACAAGGGCTTGGTGCTTATGAGATAAGAACCCTTTTAGGGCTATTTTTACCATCTTGAGCTTATGCATGAACTGAAAGGTTGTACAACTAGCTACCTCAATATTCCAATAACAAACAATGACATCCATAAATCTAGCAATTTGTATTAATCCATTGAAGAATTGAAAAGGTGAACCTGTTGTTTAATGAATTGTCAACCTTAGGATCAACATGTACGAATGATTCGAAGATAGATTTTCTCTAAAATGGACATAAGAATGGGGGAACTGGTGCAACCAAGTCAAGTTGACTAGACAATGGTCCAATTTCTTCCTAATGGGCAAGTTTCCCTATTGATAGTTAGTCCATGTCAATAATCGTCCAGTAAATGTAAGATCTACCAAATCTATCCAAGCGAGAAAAGAGGATAGTTCTTTAGTTAAACCAAGATTAAATAACCTTCCCCCTTCAATCTTATACGAATTTAAAGAACAATTATAATCTCCCACAACAAGCCAAGAGTTAGCAATATTTAGCTAAATAAGTGCTAGATCATTCCATAACTTGGTTCTTTGGAAGCTAAAATTAGAAAAAAATATACAAGAGACAGCTCAAACACATCCATACTACCTCGTATCTAACATTGTAAATGCAGCAATTGATCGAATGCTAGCTTAACATGAACTTCAATTATATCCGTGTTGAATAGGTAGATAATTCTGCCATTGTATTGTGAGTTATGGTTGGGAAAAACTCGCTATTAAGCACCTAAAAACTTAATACCAAAAAGGGAAAGGGGATCTTTTATTTTGGTTTCTAGAAGGGCAAGCAAACAAGGCTTCCTTTCCCTCACTAAATCCTTCACCAACAACTTTTTTGGGGTCATTAAGCCCCCTAATGTTCCATATAAGGACCGACATTAATGGGGGAAGTACCTATATACTTCTGGTTTATGCTTCCTTAAGGATTTCCTCTCATTAGATTAAGAATAAGATTGAGCAAAAATCGAACAATTGACAAAGATTTGCAATAAAAAATTGTAGAGGAGAAAGAAAATTGAAGACAAGTTTTGATAATAATGGTTTTTGTTTTGAAATTTCTTGTTAAATATAGTTTGGCTTTTCAATAATCTAATGAGAAACTTTACCAAGATAATAATGGTAAATTTTTTTGATTGATTAAGATGATTACTGAATTTGATTCAATAATGCAAGATCACGTTAGACATATTTAAAATAATAAAATTTATCATCATCATCTTGGTCACAAAATTCAAAATGAGTTTATTTGTAGTGCTAGAAGTTCTATCATAAGGATCATTAAAGAGGTAAAACATTTTTATATTATTCTTGATTGTACCCCAGATTTGAGTCATCATGAACAAATGAGTCTATTAGTATGATGTGTGAATATGTCAAATAAAAAAATAAAAATGGACGAGTACTTTTTAAAGTTCTTAAAGGTAGATGATAAATCTGGATTAAGGCTTTTCAATAAATTATTGAATTTATTTAAGTCTCTTGATCCTAATTTTCATAATATAAGGGTCAAGGTTATGACAATAGTTCTAATATGAAGGAAAAACACTAAGGAGTTCAAAAGCAATTATTTGAAATAAATTCAAGAGCATTATATATGTCATATGCTTGTCATAATCTTAATCTTAATCTTAGGGGTATGGCACATTCTTGTGTTAAAGTTGTTTCATTTTTGGGATTTATGCAATACATATATGCATTATTTTCAATTTCTTCTAAAAGGTGGAAAGTTTTACTTGATAATATTTTGGGCATAACCATGAAATCATTATCTAACACTCATTGGAAGAGTAGAATAAAAAGTACTAAAGCTCAAGCTCCTCAAATAAGATTGGCTTTGATGGAATTATCTTAATTTATGATAATGCCAAGTCAAAAAGCGAAGTAAAAAGTTTGGTTAGTGTACTTGAGAGTTTTGATTTTTACTTGGTATGGTTATTTGGTATAATGTTTTGTTTACTTTTAATATGGTGAGTAAAAATTTGTAGTCTAAATCTATGTGCGTTAATGCTACCATATAGCAATTTGAAAGTGTGATGGTATTTTTTGATAACTATAGAAACGGAGGGTATAGAAATGAAGGGTTTGTCTCTTGTATGAATATTGTCAAAAGTCTTGCACATGAGATAAATATAGAACCTACATTTCCAACTAAACGTTGTATTATTAGGAAAAGACAATTTGATAAAAATAATCATGACAGAGAAATACAATCAACTGATGTTCCTTTAAAGTTAGTTACTTTTTAGTTGTTGAGGATATGGCAATTGCTTCGTTAAAGAATATATTTGAACAATTAACGACATTTGAAAGTATTTTTAGATTCATATTTGATTCAAAAAAGTTGAGATCGTTGAATGATAATAACCTAAGAGAATATTACACAAATTTTACAACTATTTTTTCTCATAATAATGAGTCATATGTGGATTTAGATGGCTTTTTTTAAAATTTAAAATGTTGCAAATGACTTTGACAAATGAGTTAATGTCATCAGTTGAAATTCTTAAATTTGTTAAAGCTATAGATTATTATCCAAATGTTTTAATTGCTTATCGGATTTTATTGATTGTACTTATAATATTAGTTGAGAGAACTTTTTCAAAGTTAAAATTATTGAAAACGTACTTGTGATCATTAATGTCACAAGAAAAGTTGAATGATTTAGTTATATTATGTGTTGAGAACGATACGTTGGACGATATTGATTTTGATACTATTATTAATAATTTTGCATATAGAAATGTGGAAAGATACTCCCTCTGATTCATAATAAGAGTCGTTTTAGAAGGATTTTAATTATTCAAAATAAGTGTCATTTGTGACTTTT
>JANIHZ010000001.1:3862509-3877103 GCA_027478365.1 Erythroxylum rufum
ATTATTTAGCATAAATAATTTTATTATAAAATAAAATATAGTTAAAATTAATAAAACTGCTTTTTATTTTTATGTTGCTAAACAGTCTACTGTATGAAGCTCTTTTAAAAAAGTTATTTTTTAATCGACAGCCAAACAGTCAACTGGCTTTTAAAAAAAGCTCTTCTCAGAAAAGTTATACTGACAAAAGCTCTACTAATAAAAGCTCAACTAAACAGGCCCTAAGTCATTTTGGTGAGAAGCTGTAACGACAATCATCAACATTATCAGCCACTCTCCTTTATATACTTTGGATGGAGATATCCTAGAGGAAGTATGAACAGGAAAGAAAGTCTTATATGACCGTTTTAAGGTATTCGATTATCATGCATTCATCCACAACCCTAAGGAAGAATGCTCCAAATTTAATTTAAAGATAAAATTGTGCAAATATCTTAGCTCACTGTAAGATGACTTTGATTATTGACTGTGGGACCTTATGAACAAGAAAAATGTGAGAAGTCAAAATGTTGTATTATTTGAAGATCAAATCATTAAGGACTCCAAGCGGCCACAAAATTTGAGTATAGGATTAACACCTACTCTAATCAGAATTCGTCTCATATGGTAAATAATAATCTAAGTAACAAACTAGTGAGACTAATCATGATGAAATTAGTGATGAAACCACTGAGGGGGAGCTTTCGAGTTGCAATGAGACTATGGTTAATGTTCACAAAGAAAATAAATAAAAGATATGCAAGAATAAATGCAATACTTACATGAGAACCATATTTATAATCTAATGGAGCTACTTAAGGGTGGACGAGCCTTGAAGAACAAATGGGTGTAAAGTTAAAAACTGAAAAATAACCCACAACTAAAGTAAAAGGCTAGAATCATCGTCAATGGTTGCAATAGAAAAAAGGAGTCGATTTAAAGAAATCTTTTCACCTATGGTAAATATTTTATCTATCCATGTAGTTCTTGTTTTAACTACCAGCCTAAACTTGGAAATCGAATAAGTCAATGTCAAAACAATATTTTTGCATATAAACCTAGAAAAAGAGAGATATATAGAGCAACATGATGTTTTACGATTCTTAAAAAATGAACATTTGGGATGTTGACTTAAAAGTAGCCTCTATAGTTTGAGACAAACACTAAGGCAATGACATAAGAAGTTTGACTTTTTTCATGGCTCATTATCTCTTTTAGAAAAGTCACATTGATCATTATGTCTTTGTGGAGAGGTACACTAGTGGTGATTTCATCATACTTCTATTGTATGTTGATGACATATTTATTATTAGACATGATAAGAAGATAATTACTGGACTTAAAAAGGTGTTGAGTAAATTATTCACCATGAAAGATTTAGGACCAATGAAGTATATTCTTGGAATAACGATAACTCAAGATCATTTCAAGAAGTTATTTTGGCTATCTCAGGAATGATTTATTGAGAAAGTTCTTGACAGATTTAGCATGCATAAAACAAAGTTAGATAGTGTTCCAATTGTTGAACATTTTAAGTTAAGATGCAAAGTCTAACTAGTGAGAAAGAAAAATAAGAAATGAAAAAGGTCCCATATTCATTTGCCATTAACAACCTTATGTACACTATAGTGTGCACCATGCTTGACATTTCTTACGTCGTCAGTATTATGAGTTGATTCTTGTCCAATCCTAAGAAAGAAAAGTGGGTAGTTGTGAAATGGGTACCTTGATATCTTCAGTGTACAATCAAAAGTTGCTTATGCTTTAGTAAAGGGAAACCCGTGTTAGAAGGGTATATAGATGCAAACATGATTGGAGATATCGATTCCAAAATGCCAACATCAAGATATCTGAATACTTTTGTAAGAGAGTTGTGTTATGACACTCAAAGCTCCAAAAGTATATGTCACTCTCTACCACAGAAGCTGAATATATTGCAACCAAAAAAGCATGTAAAGAGATGCTACATATGAAAAAGTTTCTATATGAACTAGGTCATGAATAAGACAAATATGTATTTTGCATTTCGACAATCAAAATGCTATTCACTTAGCCAAAAATTCAACTTTTTACTCTTGATCAAAATATATTAATGTTTGTTACCATTGAATACGAGTTATGTTATAAAAATATCTACAACTTGATAAAGTTCATATAGATAATAAATTGGTCCAATATGATGACTAAAGTAATTTTTAAAAAAATTCAAAGATTGTTGTCCAGGAGCCAAAATGATAGTGCCTCCCCGATTAAGTCAGGAAGGAAGGTTTATTGGATTCCCGTATAATTATGGGTCAACAAATATTTATTTATCTTGGAATTCCTTCGTCGAAAATTCCAAAGGATGATTATGCAAAGAAATTGGATATTTTATTGAAATTTCAATAAAATATATAGGAAAATATTTTCAAGCCTAAGAAACAAGTAATGTTTATTAAAGAACCTTGAAAGACTTCACGGACCCTCTATAAATAAAAAAGAAGAAATGTGTTTCATCAATTCATACACAACACAAGCAAGAGCCACTTTAGAGAGTAAAGAACTTTAAAAAAAAATCTCCAATTTCTCAAGTTTGAATAAGCGAGTGATGAAGTATTTAAGCATCATAATGCATCCTAAATAGAATGAGGAGTTGAGTTAGTTTATAATTTAAGTTAGAGTAAAAATATTATTATAGTCCTATTATATTATAGTAGAACCTCGAGTTCTATGGCTCTATTTGGCAATCAGCAGATTGCATTATTTGTTAGCTGATTCTATCAGCGGTTAGCTAACAACGGTTAATATAGTTGATTTGACTAGCAGATAACATCATCTGTCTATTTAAAGATGTTTGGTAAAATTAATTATTTGGTATTAACTATTTATATGTAAAATGACTTATAAGAACTTGACTTAAAAAAAGAATTTATAAGAACATGAGTATTATATCTTAATATTTCTTTGAATATTTTCATAAGTATTTAGATAAAACAAAAGAAGTCAACACCATCATTTCAAGCAAAGGTTTATAATAATTTAGTAACGATGTCTAATTGTCGTTAAACTAGAATCGATATTATCACAAATCGTTGTCATCTTCCGAGTTCTCAATTCTTTAACACCTTCTTGTGTAAAGTTACCTTTAACATCTTCAAATATATCTGTAGGTATAAATTCAAGATCTTGATCGATGATTTTAAAAGCTGGGTTTCCAATTGTGCTTCTTCTAATATAATTATACAATGCAAAAGTTACACAAATTATTCTATTTTGATCCATCAATGAATACTTAAGTATTTTCTCTAATATCTCTCATCGAGCTTTAAAAACACCGAAAGTCCTCTCAGTACAACTTACCAATAATAAATGGACTTGATTAAAAACTTCTTAGGTTGTAACTACTAATAAAGTTAAATTTGTATGTGCAATTAAAAGAATGAAATATATCTGTCTCAAAAAAAAAAGAATGAAATATATCATAATAGGATAAACTTATATTTTATCTTTATCTTTACCTCTATTTCTATCTCTACAGTAATCTTACCAAAAAAGAAAAAAGTATAATTTTCACAAAGAAGGATATACGATTCTCTATACATGTAGAGCACTATTCCTACAAAGACAGAATCAGTTTCATTGTAAAGGTTCTTTTTCTTTTACCTACTCTACTGGCAAGTTCCTGAAAGAGATAAAGCAAGCCGCATGCAGCTAATGGTGTTTTCTTGTCATCATTAGTATTAGCAGACTAGCATTTCAGAGCCCACTAGTTTACTTCAACATATTCACTAACTAAGCAACATTAACCCGGGCATAGGTATCTGCGGAACTTGCCAAACAAAGTCCCCATTGAATCCATTAAACTTCTTAATCACTTTGCTGATTCGTTCTGTTACAAAGGACTTATTTCTCAAAACCTTAGACCCTTAAACTTACAGGTTGATATAACGATCTAAATCACCTTGTTGTTGCTGGATTTTGTGAAAAGCACTTTAAGAGCTCTAAATGTCCGGTATTTATTATGATTAGGGTCCATGAATATTTGGAGAAGCCATTACTTCCAGCCGGGAGACTGCTTCACAATGATTTTTCAGTTTCAACGTAATAAGATTTTGTAGAGTTTCTCTTCACTATCGATGATTACTCATCTTATCCTTATCTGCATAGTTCATTCAAGATTTTAAAGTGCTCTAAAGGAATAATAATAAAAAGGTATTGCAGAGAAAGTGGAGGAGAGAAAGGATGATCTGCAGTTTAGTTCAAACACAAAATTATTGATTTTTACTACATTTTTTCTCTTCGAACTTCGAAGTGTTCAATACCTCTTCTAACAATGTCCCATGAGTAGTTCCCTGCAAGATGGAAACTGGTTTTTCCCAAAAAAAGATACAGGGGAAGCTAGTAATTGCTGGGAGAAAATAAACTCTAGGAGGATTGGAAACCCCCACTATATCTTTAGTTCTGTACAGAGATGTACAACAGCATCAAAATTTGATTCCTATGTGAAACTTCCTTTTCTTCCAACTTTCCCAATTGGTAAGCACAATGCTATGACAGTCTGTGCTTCATCTGTCATCTCATATTGCAGCAATGAGGCTTTCCTTGTTGTAATTTGTCCCAGAGGCACACCATTTGCCTTGGCGACTGGTAATGAGCAGTGTAATAATCATCAATGCACCCGTACTGGCAGAACTTCAAGCTATGCACGTAGTCCACAGGTTTTGAACTATTGAACTTTTTAACCCACATTCCCATACTTACATCTTCCATCTTAAACAACTGCAAGAGGGAACATTGATTCAGGTTATTACTTTTGGCAATCAAAATAGTTCCAGTAAATTGGAGATGTTAGCCAGACAAGAGCATGCAAGCATATGCATCCACATCCACATCCACATCCACACACGTGCACATACACAAAACAGGAATTCAACATACCCTCAACTTATGACTTTCAAATTCCTTGAGAATGGACCAGGCAATGTCAGACGACAGGATGTAACCTGGACCGTCCGCATATGGAGGATATTCTTCTTCTGGCCATTCCTGTACAAGGGAAGCAATGAAAACAAGAAACGATAATAAATAAGGGAAACCCAGGATGCAACACATCGTGCTGCCAATGAAGATTTCAGTGATTAATTCAATAGTACACCAAAAGAGTTTTTTTTTAATTAAAAGATGGATTATCAATTGATAAAACTAAATCAAAAAATTACAAGATTTCTTGGCTTGTCGCCAACTCTCATGAGGAGAGTTTACTAATAATTATAATGGTAGGGAATAATCTAGTAGAATATAAAACATGAATCTAATTGTAGTAGTTGAGATGGAATGGAACCACAAGCACCACCAAAAGAGATGTTTCTGTCATTTATTTGAGCTCCTCCAAAAATAGTTATCCTTCCTCTGTTAATTTTGGGCGAACTCAGTTGAATGAGGAATATCAGTGAAAAGAAAAAAAGAAACAAATTCCAGAACTGTTAGATCAGTCTGGATTTTTTTTGAAGAACTAGATTCAAACAAGAAGATGTTTAGCCATACAAGACTAATATATGAATAGAAACAAAACAAATTTCCAGACCAATACGTAGCACCAAAACTGTAAGATATGAAAGAAAACACTGTAAAGGGAGATGCAGTAAAAGAAGAGGCAAGAGTACTCAAAAGGAAGTGTAGCCAGGTTAGGAAATACGATTCTGCACTTCAACAGAGAATGAGAGCTCAGGAAGAGGTAGGCACCACATTCCAAACAATTCTTATGTATAAATATTTAACAACCGACCTCCCCACTCCCAACCCTTTTCCCCAGTGGCCTTATGAACTAAAAACCAATGCAACTAAATGATGTTAAGCTTACTAGTGAAAAAGAGTACAAAAGGAAATTCAAATCTGAAGCAAGAAGGGCGAGTGATGATAGTATGTCCCACACAATAGAAGTCAGAGCATATAACAACTCGTTTTGGATTTTTTCTGCAAAGACATACCTCAAATGTTACTGCCCATTTGCCACTGCGCAAGGGCCTGTGGTAGTAGTTCATGTTTCCAAGAAATAAGCTTCTACCTCCAACTTTCCTTGTTTCCTTGATTACGGCTTCCACTCTAACAAAGGTGTCATCATCACACTTCATAACGTAGTTTGCAGCTAGTTTCCGTATCTATTAATTGAAAGAATTACATAAATTGTCTTCAGCATCCATATAACAGTTGAACCAAAAAAAATAGACTTGTGACTTCTAAACAAATAGCAACCATGGGGTCTAGGATGTACAAAAGCAACACCCCAATAACTTACCCCATATTCACAGATTGCGAGAGTCTTCAGCACAACTAGGTCATAATGATCCAAGTAAGGAACAACAACAATATCACCAAAATACTTTGCTTCTTTCTTTAACTCTGAATTTATTTCCTTCCTTCCATTCTGTCAGAATATTATGCGAAAGTTTAGCATTAGTGTTTACTATCCACGGATGCCTAGAGGATTCAGCAAATTAAACAAAGAATCCATTCTACATATTTACCAGTGCTACAAAAAAACGTGCAACCACTGACGAAGATCTTATCAAGTTATGCTGCATCCATGTTTTCCTTATAGTCATCCTCTCAGCAAAATGGTTGGCGGCAGAAAGAATGCCAATAAAGAGTTCTACTTTCCCAAGAAGAGGTGGCGCTTGCCACTGAGGAAACATCTCAAGATGTTTCTGTGAAGCAAATGTTGGATGTGAAGAAGGTAAAGAAGCAGCAAAAACCGAGTTCACATTGATATCTCCATTTAAGTACAATCCAGTGGCATCCTCGAGAACAAATCCCTGATGAAGACCTTAAACAACTTTAAGAAAATCTACAAATTATAAATCCAACAAAAGTTATAAGATTCTTCAAGAATCAGGACGGTAATTCACCGGGCGGTATGGGAAAGAAGTGATATGCCTTCCATCCACATTGATGTGGTATCCTTCCAAACCAGCACTGAGTGTAAGAACAAATAACTTGCCCTCAGCAAAAGGGAACGGCCAGAGATAGGATATCTTTTTCCTCTGCGCTATCAGCTTGTTCAACCACCAAATAACCTTAGACTCCTCTGTGCTATTATCATCTTCACGAAGCCACTTTTCACATTTCACCTGTCCATCGACTTCCCAAGAAAAAAGGACCAGAAAGGCAGAAAACCAGATACTTCAGAAGTGTAGAAATGTCACATTTAAGAAAGAACAACAAAAACCCCCTGCCTCAACAAGGATACCTCGAACACCGACAGGAAGCTACAACTGAGCATAACTGACTAACACTGCTACTAAAATACCTTGAGAAAAATCAAATCCGTGTGCAGCATTCACATCCAAAACATTAAAAGTCAATCACAGCTCAAAATAGTTCTCAAACACACTGTCCCAAATCACTAAACTAAGATTGGAACACTAAATTGCAACGCCAACACGAATCAATCAGAAAGAAATGAACCCTACTTAGGATCAACATAACCAGACAATATCAATGCCAAAACGAATCACTCACCAGTTTCCTCATCAGCTCTTGAGCTCCACCCCTCGCATCTCAATGGACTTCCCCACTGCATTCTGTAGCAAGTGTTCTGCTCTATCACGGGTTTCCCGCTCCAATCACCCTTCAATCTAGGATTGAAATGTAAAATCTTTGGTGGGTCCTCCCCATCAACGACCTTCAGCCCCTGCAGTTCCATCAGGAACTGTGACACCATCACCGCAACTTCTCCTTCTTTCAACAATGAAATCTTCGGGTCATTCTCAGGGTGTGCCCACTTCGGCTCTCCAACCACCGTTATGTGTGAGCCCAAGGTCAACCCGCATGGAAGCTCGAGGATCCTATTCCGTTCTGAGAACTCCCACCCTGATAAAGCAATCGAATCCGGGCAGTTCTCGGTTTTCATGTCTGTACCATTCTCACGGAGTTCCATCTCCATTTTTCCAGAGTCCATTTCTTCCCATAGTTTCTGCCCAGCCAACCACGCCTTTTTCGCAGCCTTTGGGAGCATAGTGAACTCGTCAGTACTACCAACGGTATCAAACACAGTTTCATTAAAGAATAGACTTGACACCACAATATCTTCTAGCATTTTCCTCTCTGGAGCTCGGTCAGCATAGCTCTGGCTGGTGGAGTCAGTTCCAACCACGTCAAAGCCCAGCGGCCTAGGCAGGGCGTCACTGAGGACTGGCCTATACCCATTTCCAGTTCTGAAAACAAGAGGCATCTCAATGCCCATGAAGAGAAAGTACACGAAGAGCGCAGCCATTAAAGTCTGGATCAATGTGACTCTACTCTGCCGCACAAAAGACTCCAACTTGGCTCGCTTCATGGTCTGTGCCTTGAATCAGTGAAGTAAGAGACTACTGTTTCACGCCGTACAAGCCGGTGTATCCTAAGTTGAAGCCAAGGTAAATACTTTACCGTAGAGAATAAGAAAAGATTATTTCAGGCCAGATTTCAATAATTGGAATTGGAATTTGGGTTCAGAATGGCAACAGGAAAGAATTTTTAGGGCTATATCTTGATAATAGAATATGAGGATTGGAAATTACAAATTGTTCTAACAAAATGAAGAAAGAATCAAGTTTTGGAACTAAAATTCAAAGTTTTGGTCCGATACTGAAGAAAAAAAAGCAATAACTTTCAGAAAGATTAGACAAAGAAGAATCTTTTTGTAATGCCCATCTGCTTTACATATTGCAAGACACCACACAGACACAGGTGTTTTACTTTTAACAAAAAAATTCAAGTTTTGTAAGCTTTTACGCTTGACAGGTCTACTTGTCAGAGATGAGTGTTATCTATAAGACGGAGGGACTTGCGAGAGGAACATGTAATGAATCAATAAGACTGAGACCGTTAATTATTGGATTAAGGGGTACGGGGTACCACAATCCTGTTAGTTATTGCGTTTCTTTCTTACACAAAACCATAAAGTATTAAGGGTGGAGACCAGTACGGTTGGACTGGACATGTCCCGTTGTGAGCTGCCATGGAAATTCTTTCCTGTTTGGGGACCTATTTGGACATGTCCCGTTGTGAACTGGACATGTTTTAAGTAGTGGGACTTAAAACACGACTCCAAAGTGACACGGCCGATGGCTTGGCCATTCTGTCTTCTTTTTTTTTTAAAAAAAAAATTGCCATTCTGTCTTTTTGTTAAATTATAAAAATACTAAGACAATTATTAAGTTTTTATTCTTCTGACTTGTTAATTAGTAAAATAAAACGCACTATGATTATAAGCTCCATTAGTAATTAAATTTCACGTTTCGTCATCATCATTATCGCATCCAGTCTGAAGTCCCGCACTGAAGGAGAATATGGGAAGATTAATAGTACGCAGCTTTAATCTTATACAATAAAGACACTGTTTCCAGTACACCCGTATGCAAATAAGATAATATAAAAAATGATGCAAGTTATAAAGAAAATAGGGAAAACAACATCAATCCCTAAAAATCATAATAAAAATAACAAAAGATAAAGATATATATAAAATAATGAAAACAAGACTAATATTAATAATACTAAAAATGCTAATAATAATAAGAATAATGATAAAAATTAATACAAATACGAAAAGAAAATAAATAATTAGGCAATAATAAAAAATATAATAATAAGAATAATAATACTAAAAAGGGGAAATTAATAAATAATAAAATAGCAGTAAAAGAAAACTAAGATAAATAATGAAACATGGATGCAGAAGACAAATTGCACGTATAGAATAATGTCGCTAAACTAATAGAGACAAACTCAGAACCTCCAACGTGAGGGATACAAAAAGGAAATACAAAGATGTAATGGAGAATATGTAGAGAGTAAGTGGAGAATGAAAAGAAAACTTACTTGTTCCATGACAAAACGAAAATGTGCATTTGCTCCCATACCTTTGATTGTCCAAGACAAAACAACTGTGACCCCCAGGTGGGTTATGGTCATCTACATCGTACATTGGACTTGACCAGAGATCCAGTACTTATAATGGACACTGCAGCACCCAGCTATACCAACGCTGATGATGATGACGTCGGAGTCGGAAGCGTTAACGGATCTGCATTCTTTATAAACACATGTACAAGTACAACGCTACTTGACGTTTTCGCCAAAACATTGTTTAGAAATGTATAAGTACCCTCATGACCGCACAGTAAGTTCCTAAAATCATTGTAAAGGGTTAGACATCGGTCCTAATTCAATGAAAGTGTTACGTTTTTCACAAAGAAACTTCCGAAAGGGTTGAAAGAAAGAGTCACTCTTAGTAACTATAATAATATTTTATTTGAATATCGTGAATATCTAATTAAAGTCCTGAAAGTAAGTTAACAATAGAACTATAATAATGTTTTATTTAAATATTGTCAATATTTAATTAAAAATCTTACTAAAACGTGAGATTTAAAAAAGATTGATAGAAAGCAATGAAGCAACTTTTTTTAAAAACCAATCTTGAAACATATTACTCGTCTTTTTTCCCCGTCTTATCCCAAACTCTTCTCTTTCCTCTTATCTCTCAAAAAATAATGTCATATTTAGCAAAACGATATTGATTTGTTGTTCTTGGTCGGACCTTAGGTTAGGCCGGGCTTGGACAGCTGTGGCTTGAGCCTCATCCGTAGACCAGTTGGGTTAAGAAATTTCTGCCTATGGATTTTGGGACAAGCCCGGACCTGTTCGTTGATTTTGGGTTGGACCGGGCCAGATTGCCAACGCTTTCCACAATAACATCTCTCCAATATAAGTTTATGTAAAAGTTGTCTTTCTGGGATGTAAAAGTTATGCAGTTTCGATGTATGTCTCTCTTTCAGGGTTCTTTCTTTCTCTTAAGCGAATGTATTTGGTCCTTTGTGCAAGACTCAGTACTGGGAAACGACTAATGTGGTTCTGTTAAACTCGACGCCATTGCTCCTCTAAACTATCATTAAACTACCAACTTTTCATCTATTTATCTAGTTTCTTAGTTGAATAGAGTTTTATCGGTTCTTTTTGGATTATAATGGAGACAAAGGCTTCATGTAGGAGATTGCTTATTGTCCTGCAAAAGTACAGTAATCTCCACCTCTCCTAACCCATTTGGGTTCAAATATTCTTCTTCCTTCGTTCCACAACCTGCTCCATAAATACCCCACTTCTCCGAGAAAGTACTCTTTCCCTCTTTCTTTTCTATTTTATTTCTGATACAAACACATACTTCTCTATAACATCATCGGTTCCGTGCAAAATCTGATATTTTACTTTTTCATGAACTGGGCTCGGCTCATATTAGTTATTAATGATTTGAAAATGCCTATACTCTCACACACCTACTAAAGTTATATTAATGTGACATTGTTCTTGTAAAGCCCGTTCATTAAACATAAACTTACTAATAACCCAGCCCATATTTTACTAAACACCTACAAAAATTCCGACAGTTGGAAAGATGGTGGCAACCAACGAAACCACCATCTTCTTCGTCTTTTCTTTTCATTTCCAAATGGTGAGTGCGTCAAAATGCACCACTTTGTACTGCATGTAACTCTTTTCTCATAAGTCTTCTCATTTTGTTTGTTTTCAGTAGCCATTTTTATGTCTTTTGTGTGATTTTGATCATCCTACCCTAGTTTATACTTAGATTACATGTTATGATTGTTTGAGATAATTTTTGGAAGTTGTATAAAGGGAGAAAAGTGGAGAAAATGGGGTTGGAAAATGATGAAAGAAGAAAAGAGAGAAGAAGAGGGGAGGGTGAAGATGATGATATTGTTTTGAAAATTTAAGTTGCATGTAGGGGCAGAATGGGAAGTGCAGAAAGTTATGGGTGAACCTGAAATTTAAATTGCATGTAAGGACAGAATGGGAAGTGTAGAAAATAAAGGGTAAATATGGAATTTTGCTGTAAGAAGGACATTTTTGGTATTAATTGAAATGGAGGAGGGTAAAATAGACCTTTAATTAGTTAAGAATATTTTAGTAATTATTGGGATTAGGTTAGTAAGGATATTATTTTTATAATTAAGAATAAATTGGAAGAGAGATTAATGTTGGATTATTAGTGTAATTGGGTAAGAAATTTTTGGTAAATTAGTCTAATAAAATTTTATAAATTATAGGTCCAAAAGTCCTATTAAGGAAAAATTGAGATTATGAATTAGTTGAGTCTGAAATTGAGGTAAGGATATCCTTAGATTTTACTTTTAAAATTAAGTATCGCTTTGTTATTAATAAATTTTATTTTGAATTAGTCATTAATTTAATTAATGATTAATAAGTACATATATGAATTATATTTACTTTAATTATCAAATAATTAACGTAGTATAAGGTGTTTCATTGTTATGTTTTGTGACATTTTACTAGATGTATTGCTTGTTAAATTGATGAAAAATGAGTCAATTAAATAGAGATCGGTGGATAATAAATTGTGAATAATTGATGAAAATTGAGAATCAGTGGTTTGCTTAAGATATGCTACATTCGATGGTCTTAGATGAATAGGATGAGTTGATATGAGTGAGTGGTGGCTAGATATTTGTTTGTGGAGCAAATACCAAGGAATCGTGAGTCCCAGGGATGTCCTGCGCCGATGACTAGGTATCGAAGTGATATCGGGATATTCTGAATCTCGAAGACATCCTGTGTCGAAGGCTAAATACTGGAATAATACTGGGGTGAAGATTGAGAAATTGAGATACCCTATGCTGATATTTATACATTTAATTACGTTTCTACCAATAAGAGATTATGATAAAATAAGCCAGCAGACCATTGGATGTACGCCTACTAGGTTAAGCTGGACCCAGAAATTAAGTTAAATATTGAAATAAAACATAAATGGTTGTTGAAATTAATATTTGTGTTAATTATAATTTGGAAAATTTTTTGAGATGTTTGTTAACTATTTGGATTAAACTGAGGACTGTTGTGTATATACGTATTATATGAATGATTTATAGTATAACCAAAGTATAATATGAAGTTCCATAGTTGCAATAAATGAATGATTAATCATCTTATTTGTGAATTAAACTTCTTACAAGGTGATTATGTGTGAATCATCTAAAATTTTTTCCATTAATGTCATAAAATTTGTCTCTTCTTCTATTTGCTCAAGGTCCTTTCAATCTTCGCATCCAACTATTTTGTGCAGAGATTTGCTGGAGATAAAAGAATTTGAACGTAGGGCTAATGCTTAAGCTGAGGTCCTGAGGAATGCATTGGATGAACATAGTCTAGAGTTAAAAGTTTGAGCTGCTAATGAAGCTACAGCTACTTGCCAATATAGGATGTTTGTTGCTAAAGTTGAAATAGCTCAATTGAGGACCGAATTGGAAACTTCTGAATGGTTGGTTTTATTATTCAAGTTTCTTTTCAAAATCTATGAATAATTGAGCTTATAATAAGAGTAGTTTGCATTTCTTTGTCAGAATTACAACAACAATATCAAGATATTTCCTTATTTCCTTAAATTATTTGCCTAAAAGTGTTTCAATTCTTGTGTTTACATGAATGAGTTTTTTTTCACCTTGATAATCTATGTATCTCGTGTCGATTCTTACTAATTTAGGCATACTAAAAATACCAATTCGTTTATGAGCTGGTTAATTTTTAATTATCAATACCTGTGATTTATTCTCCCGAATGGCAGTATTATAAGGTAGCTGTCATTATCTATTAGCTTAATTCTATTTTAGCTGAGACGCTTATCTATGACATGTGGCTTTAGCTATAATGCAAGTTTTTTTTTAATCAATTATAATGTATAGCCATCCCATAGAAGTTATCTATTGGTTGTTTTGGTCATATTTTGATTAGTGGTAAAACAAAATCATATGTTTAGTTTTATTTAGTCGTGACTGCATAATGAAAAAAAAAAATGAGGGAGTGGATATAAATGGACACTTGTAGTTTTAAATCAGGCTTAGTTAGAACAAAAGTTCAAACCTCGATTTTCTATATTATCTTCAGCACACTAACAAATTCACTTGTGTTCTTGCCTTACACAAGTCTCCTTTCTTGTTGTTATAATTTCAAATGCTACTCCTTGTTATATAAGTCTTCTGTATGATTTTGCTTTTCTAAATTTTTTTCTACATTTGCACCCAAAATACGATGCTTCTAGTTTCATTTAATTTTTCAATGCAACCATATATGGGATGTTCATAGTTGAACAGAAAAGCTTTTTGAATTAGTTAGTAATTACTTGTACCACAATTTGCGAATCTTCATAATAGATTATTTGATATTTCTAAATTGAAGTTTTTTTTATTATCTTAGGCATAAATCACATATGGCTATGCTAACTATTTGTCTCTGTTCTTATGATCATGTTTTGTAAAATTTACAAACTGTCTTGTTTATGTAGATACATAAGCAAAAACACTTAGCAGGTATATGCTCTAAACAATTGGTGGAGATCAAATCTTTAGACATTTTGGTCACTTATCTTTTTTATATGATGGCTAAGGTATGAAGTTGCTCTCATCAATATGAACAAACATAACTATTCGTCTCAGTTACTTTGTAATTTTTTGTAATCTCAACATTTATAATTTATAAATTGGTCTTTGTACTTATTATTTTGTTTTTAAGAATTGTTAAGGTTATAATTAAAATTTTGTATATGAAGAATATTCTTTTTATTG
>JANIHZ010000001.1:3893437-3904192 GCA_027478365.1 Erythroxylum rufum
AGGCCATAAATATCCATAAAACACATGCAAGATGCTAAATATAAAGTTCTAAAAACATATAAAATATGATTGTATCAATCAGGAAGGTAATCGATTTACGAAAGAATTTATTGCCTTAATAATCCTGTGTTATTCATAAGTTGCTAAAAAAACTCTGACATATAAATATTAGCAAAAAAAACCATGAGTTGAAATTTTATTAACTCACAACCCCTTAACAACACACGGCTAAAGGTTTTTTTTGCAGCAAAATTGAAAACATAAGGTTAATAGAGTAACATTTTATATCTCAGAATTTAATTAGCTACTTTCGTATAACACAGGGGTCGCTACAACAATTTTATCATTTACAAAATAACGTACTCATTCTGCAGCATAGTTCTCTTTTAGAATCACCAATTTTGAGCACTTACTTAGCAAGTACATACCTATCCTCAAAATGTGTCGGGGCTGTCACCCCGTAATTACCATGTAATCTTTCCTGCTCTTAAAAAAAAAAAAAACTTGAAAGTGATGTTCTACATCCGCGGGGTATGCAAAAAGAATGTCTTTACGGTCACTACTGAGCAGTTAAGATTTTAAAAACTGTTTCCTTAAGGTATATAATATATATAACTTCTAAAGATGCGGCGAGTAAACAAACAGAGGCTAGGACGACAGCGTATCAAGTGAATCAGCACAAAAGTTTGGGCCAGGTGAAACGACAACGTAGCAGTAGTTGTAAGTGAACAGAGGCTAGGACGACAGCGTATCAAGGGAATCAGCACAAAAGCTTGGGCCAGGTGAAACGACAACGTAGCAGTAGTTGTTAGTAAACGAGCCTCCCACCCGCGCTGCATATCGATGCAATAGGGAAAAAGCTTTTACTTAAAAAGCTCAGTGGATGGATTTTTCAGTAAATTCTCAGCGTCTTTCGTCTCTCCCCTCTCTCTCTCTCTCTCTCTCCTTTCCTTTTTCTTTGTATTTTTGCTTGAATCGCAATTCTGAACTTATTGGACACGATAATTGTTGTCTGCTTCGATATTGTTATAGAAAATTTTGTTAAAGGTTGCTGGGCTACCAGCTGTGAGCTCGTTTAGGGTAGGTTTTATGCTCGTTGTTTGCCTCTGCGATCTGGTCCATTCCTTCTAGGTTAGGGTTCCCGTTCACCTCGATTTTCTCCTTGATTTTGTAGTTTTGTTTTTATTTCGCACGTTTTGTTTACCTATTTGTTTGTTTCTTTGTTGTATTTTATGCGCGGTTATTTATTGTTCCATTTTTATACACAGGAGCTGTTGCGATTTGAGCTTCAAGATTGGTCGTTTGAGAAATCGACTATCTTAACAAATAGGTTCGACTTGATTCATTTTTTTGTTTCCTTAACCGTTCTTTTTGTTCTTCAAGTTCTTGCTTTCGGGTTGTCTGTAACTTGGAGGTTTTTGGTTACGGTTCGATGATGTTAATTAATGTCATGATTAACATTTAACAGCATGATTAGTTATGCATGTTTTTCCATGTCTGATTTTTGAGTTTGGGTTTCTGAGGTTAAGAGACAAGTTTGAATCAAGAATTTCTTGAATTGATTTTGTTGATTTAGCACACGGGTGTGGTTATTTAACTTGTATAGGGTTGGCGACTTTTAATATTGTCTTTGTTGCAATCTAATCCAATTCAGCCATGGATACGAGATTCCCATACTCTCCAGCAGAGGTAGCTAAAGTCAAGTTGGTTCAGTTTGGCATTCTCAGTCCCGATGAAATCGTAACTCTCTCTCTCTCCTTCTTTTCCGATTACAATTTGAATTTGATTGAAGAAAACAAAGCAGCCCCTTTTCTTTCTAATTAATATGTTTCTAGTTTTCTTGAAAATGGAGTTATTGTTTTTACGGGTGGGTTGTGTTATATTGGTTGGCAGAGGCAAATGTCAGTGGTACAAATTGAGCACAGTGAGACCACGGAGAGGGGAAAGCCTAAGCCTGGAGGATTAAGCGATCCTCGGCTGGGCACTATTGACAGGAAGATGAAGTGCGAGACTTGTACTGCCATCATGGCTGAGTGTCCGGGACACTTTGGCCATCTCGAGCTCGCAAAGCCCATGTTCCACATTGGATTTATGAAGACTGTTCTTAATATTATGCGTTGTGTTTGCTTCAATTGTTCCAAGATTTTGGCTAACGAGGTACCCACAAAGTTCTCAAACAAACACCATTTAGACTTATTATTATTATTAGTATTTTGTATAAAACTCTCTCAACTGTTTTCTATAAATTTGCTGCAGGATGATCACAAGTTTAAGCAGGCCTTGAAAATAAAGAATCCCAAAAATAGACTTAAAAAGATTCTTGATGCTTGTAAGAATAAAACTAAATGTGAAGGAGGTGACGAAATTGACGTTCAAGGTCAAGATAATGATGAGCCTGTGAAGAAGAGTCGCGGTGGCTGCGGTGCTCAACAACCAAAGATTAGTATTGAAGGTATGAAGATGATTGCTGAGTATAAAGCTCAAAGAAAGAAAAATGATGATCAGGAACAACTACCTGAACCTGTGGAGAGAAAGCAGACCCTTACAGCAGAAAGGGTAAAATGTTGTTTGTCTTTAGAGCCTAAGATAAAATGTTGTTTTGTCTTTAATTTTGTGTATGTAGCTGATGTCATAATTTGTACTGCAGGTTCTTGGTGTTCTCAAGAGGATAAGTGATGAGGACTGTCAGTTATTGGGCTTGAACCCTAAGTATGCACGTCCAGATTGGATGATTCTTCAAGTTCTTCCAATTCCCCCACCTCCTGTGAGGCCTTCTGTTATGATGGATACATCCTCCAGGAGTGAGGCAAGTCTATTGTAGTGTTACTTTCCTAACACTGGACTGTAATTGATAACAAACACATGCTGTGTGTACATTCTCTTTTCTTTCCAGACTGATATCTAACAATTCAGGTATCTTCAATGTGAAATTTTCTACAAGCATTCATGTTTCTTGTCTTTTTCCCAATGTAGGATGACTTAACCCATCAGCTGGCAATGATTATTAGACACAATGAGAATTTGAGAAGACAGGAGAGGGGTGGGGCGCCTGCACATATTATATCCGAGTTTGCACAGTTGTTACAGTTTCATGTGGCTACATATTTTGACAATGAATTGCCCGGACAGCCAAGGGTATGGAGTTGCTTATTCTTGCATTGATGAGTTCCAATTGTATATGAGGTTCATTTTGTTTTTCTTTGTAAGAAATAATGTTTTTAGGAGGTGGGGTACTCTTCATATTACAGGCAACTCAAAGGTCGGGAAGACCTATCAAGTCCATATGTAGTAGGCTCAAAGCAAAGGAAGGGCGGATTAGGGGAAACTTGATGGGTAAAAGAGTGGACTTTTCTGCACGTACAGTTATTACACCTGATCCCACTATCAACATTGATGAGCTAGGGGTACCATGGAGTATCGCTTTGAACCTCACCTATCCTGAAACCGTGACTCCCTACAACATAGAAAGGTTCATATCTCATTGTAGCTTTTATTTCTTCCGATCTTGTTAATATTCCATTTTTTAATGTGGATATTTTCTCAAACAGGTTGAAGGAACTTGTTGAGTATGGGCCACATCCTCCTCCTGGAAAAACTGGTGCAAAATATATCATAAGGGACGATGGACAAAGACTTGATCTTCGTTACTTGAAGAAAAGTAGCGATCACCATTTGGAGCTTGGCTACAAGGTATTTTCTTACATTAGCCAATTGGATTCCATTCATTACATCCTTTAACAGTCCATTTGTTCTTACCATTAAATCATTTTATGATGATTACAGGTGGAACGACATCTAAATGATGGTGACTTTGTTCTTTTTAATCGTCAACCTAGTCTCCATAAGATGTCAATTATGGGGCACAAAATCAAGATTATGCCATACTCAACTTTCCGCTTGAATTTATCTGTTACTTCACCATATAATGCTGATTTTGATGGTGATGAAATGAATATGCACGTTCCTCAGTCATTTGAAACCAGGGCAGAAGTGCTAGAATTAATGATGGTGCCAAAATGTATTGTATCACCTCAATCAAATCGGCCAGTGATGGGTATTGTCCAGGATACTCTTTTAGGATGCCGTAAAATCACCAAGAGAGACACCTTCATAGAAAAGGTGAAACGGAAATGATATTTAAATCCCTTCTTCATCATTCAATTGTATGATTCTGTTCTTTCTTGTCTTGGACCTAAACTCTATCCCTATTTGCAGGATGTTTTCATGAACATCTTGATGTGGTGGGAGGATTTTGATGGGAAAATTCCTGCTCCTGCAATCCTGAAACCAAGGCCACTTTGGACTGGAAAACAAGTTTTTAACCTCATAATACCAAAGCAGATTAATCTGATCAGAACTTCTGCCTGGCATTCTGATTCTGAAAGAGGAATTGTTACTCCGGGGGATACACTGGTCCGGATAGAAAAAGGGGAGTTACTTTCTGGAACCCTTTGCAAAAAGACGCTTGGAACATCTACTGGCAGTCTTATACATGTGATATGGTAGCGATTTGGTTGATGACTTTTATTGTACAAATATTTCACAGCAGATAACTTTTGTTTTACGGGGTTGTTAAAAAGTGGAGACCTGACTTTGTTGGACCAGTTTGTATGGTGCAACTTATTTTGTAATTTATTTTATGCAGGGAAGAAGTTGGTCCGGATGCAGCACGCAAATTTTTGGGACATACGCAATGGCTGGTGAATTATTGGCTGTTACAGAATGCTTTTAGCATTGGTATTGGAGATACAATTGCTGATGCAGCCACAATGGAGAAAATCAACGAAACTATTTCAGTAGCAAAAAATGAGGTGAAAAAACTCATTATGCAAGCCCAGAGTAAAGATCTGGAGGCTGAACCTGGACGAACTATGATGGATTCTTTTGAAAACAAAGTGAATCAGGTGAGCTGATGAAAGTGGTTAGTGTTTTGTCAACTTTTTTTTGTTTTTTGTTTCTGTTTACTGATTATGATGGTAACAACTGTCATCTTTAGGTGTTGAATAAAGCTCGTGATGATGCGGGTAACAGTGCCCAAAAGAGTCTATCTGAGAGTAATAATCTCAAGGCTATGGTTACTGCAGGGTCAAAAGGCAGTTTCATTAACATATCTCAGATGACGGCTTGTGTGGGGCAGCAAAATGTTGAGGGTAAACGTATACCATTTGGCTTTATAGATCGGACATTACCTCACTTCACCAAAGATGATTATGGGCCAGAAAGTCGAGGCTTTGTGGAGAATTCATACCTTCGTGGATTGACTCCCCAAGAATTCTTTTTCCATGCTATGGGTGGTAGAGAAGGACTAATAGATACTGCAGTTAAGACTTCTGAGACTGGCTATATACAGAGGAGATTGGTGAAGGCCATGGAGGATATCATGGTTAAATATGATGGTACTGTGAGGAATTCATTGGGGGATGTTATTCAGTTTCTCTATGGGGAAGATGGGATGGATGCTGTGTGGATAGAATCACAGAAGCTAGATACCTTGAAGATGAAGAAATCAGAATTTGATAGGGTATTCAGATATGAATTGGATGATGAAAATTGGAACCCTAACTATATGTTACCAGAACATATTGAGGATTTGAAAAATATCAGGGAGCTGAGAGATGTGTTTGAAGCTGAAGTTCAAAAACTTGAAGCTGATAGATATCAACTTGGAACGGAGATTGCAACAACTGGTGACAGTCTTTGGCCAATGCCTGTTAATCTTGGGAGGCTTATCTGGAATGCCCAGAAGACGTTCAAGGTTGATACCAGAAGGCCTTCAGATATTCACCCAATGGAAGCAGTAGAAGCTGTTGATAAACTCCAGGAAAGATTGAAGGTTGTACCTGGAGAGGATCCATTAAGTGTTGAAGCGCAAAAGAATGCCACTCTCTTCTTTGGAATTTTGCTTCGTAGTACCCTTGCCAGTAAAAGGGTATTGCAGGAATACAGGCTCACACGTGAAGCATTTGATTGGGTCATTGGTGAGATAGAGTCACGGTTCTTGCAGTCATTGGTAGCACCTGGTGAAATGATTGGTTGTGTTGCTGCACAGTCTATTGGAGAGCCTGCTACTCAAATGACTCTCAATACTTTCCATTATGCTGGTGTTAGTGCTAAAAATGTTACTCTTGGTGTTCCAAGGTTGAGGGAAATTATTAATGTGGCTAAAAAAATTAAAACGCCTTCTCTTTCTGTCTACTTGACTCCTGAATGTAATAAGACAAAGGAGAAAGCTAAGAATGTTCAATGTGCTTTGGAATATACCACCTTGCGAAGTGTGACCCAAGCAACGGAAGTGTGGTATGATCCAGATCCCACAAGTACAATAATTGAGGAGGATATTGATTTTGTGAAGTCGTATTATGAAATGCCTGATGAGGAGGTTGCACCGGAGAAAATCTCTCCTTGGTTGCTTCGCATAGAGCTGAATCGGGAAATGATGGTTGATAAGAAGCTAAGTATGGCTGACATTGCTGAGAAGATCAACCTTGAATTTGATGATGACTTGACTTGTATATTTAATGATGACAATGCAGAAAAGTTAATTCTCCGGATTCGTATCATGAATGATGAAGCTCCAAAAGGGGATTTAACTGATGAGTCTGCTGAGGATGATGTCTTCCTGAAGAAGATTGAGAGTAACATGCTGACTGAAATGGCTCTTCGAGGTATTCCAGATATCAACAAAGTCTTCATTAAGCATGGTAAAGTTAGCAGGTTTGATGAGAATGAAGGATTTAAGACAGTAGAGGAATGGATGTTAGACACTGAAGGTGTCAATCTCCTGGCTGTCATGTGTAATGAAAATGTTGATGCCAGAAGAACAACCAGTAATCACTTGATTGAAGTCATTGAAGTTCTTGGGATAGAGGCAGTTCGCCGTGCCCTCCTCGATGAATTGCGAGTTGTTATATCCTTTGATGGATCGTATGTCAATTACAGGCATCTGGCCATACTATGTGATACCATGACTTATCGTGGTCATTTGATGGCAATCACCCGTCATGGTATCAATCGCAATGATACTGGGCCATTGATGAGATGCTCATTTGAAGAAACTGTGGACATCCTCCTTGATGCTGCTGTCTATGCTGAGTCAGATTACCTTAGAGGGGTCACTGAAAATATAATGCTGGGTCAGCTTGCCCCAATTGGCACAGGGGACTGTGCATTGTATCTCAATGACGAGATGTTGAAGAATGCTATCGAACTCCAGCTCCCAAGTTATATAGATGGCCTGGAATTTGGCATGACCCCTGCTCGATCTCCAGTGTCTGGAACTCCATATCATGAGGGCATGATGTCTCCAAATTATTTGCTAAGCCCAAGTCTTCGCCTCTCCCCCATGACAGATGCTCAATTTTCACCTTATGTTAGTGGAATGCCTTTCTCCCCTGCTTCATCTCCTGGCTATAGCCCATCTTCTCCGGGATACAGTCCATCGTCTCCTGGTTATAGCCCTACTTCTCCGGGATACAGTCCAACTTCACCAACCTACAGCCCAAGTTCGCCTGGTTATAGCCCAACTAGTCCAGCATACTCTCCTACAAGTCCTTCATATTCTCCCACATCCCCGAGCTACAGTCCTACATCCCCGAGTTATAGCCCTACATCACCCAGTTATAGCCCAACTTCTCCAAGTTACAGCCCCACATCCCCCAGTTACAGTCCAACTTCACCTAGTTATAGCCCCACCTCACCTGCATATAGCCCCACCTCACCTGCATACAGCCCCACCTCACCTGCTTATAGTCCAACATCACCCTCTTATAGCCCAACATCTCCTTCCTATAGTCCAACCTCTCCTTCCTACAGTCCCACATCTCCTTCGTACAGCCCAACTTCACCAGCCTATAGCCCTACATCCCCTGGTTATAGTCCAACATCACCAAGCTATAGTCCAACTTCGCCGAGCTATAGCCCGACTTCACCTAGTTACAATCCACAGTCAGCAAAATACAGTCCTTCGCAGGCTTACTCACCCAGCAGTCCAAGATTGTCACCTGCCAGTCCCTATAGTCCCACTTCTCCAAATTATAGGTAAGACTATGCAACTGAATATGTTAATACTACCTTTTATGTGACTATTAAAACAATTTCCTTGTTTGGTACTCTCGTAGTTATTGTGAATGTCTTGTCTCATTACTTAATGATTGAATGTATTATCTTATTGTGCAGCCCAACATCCCCATCCTATTCACCTACGTCCCCATCATATTCTCCTTCAAGCCCAAGTTACAGCCCGAGCAGGTAAGTTTTGATTAATCTGTATTTATTTCCTGCCATTTTGCAGTTGCATCTTGTTGCTTATGATGGTTGCTTGCCTCTATTTTTCTAAAGCACTTAATCTTTGTTTTGTTTTGCTAGCCCCTATAATTCTGGAGTGAGCCCAGATTATAGCCCTAGCTCCCCACAGTACAGGTATGCCAAGATCCTGTTTTGAGAACATATATTCAGTTGTATGTAATTTGAGTGTGGTTATTTGCTCCCCTTTTACTAATTAAGTCCCATTGTGTATTTTGTTGGTTCTAGTCCAAGTGCGGGGTATTCACCCAGTGCACCTGGGTACTCACCCTCATCTACGAGCCAGTACACACCTCAAACTAATGATAGGAAAGGCAAGGATGATAGGGACAAGAAGTATGATAGGAGCAAACGTTGAGTCCTGATATTGTTGAAAGACTTGCTATATTTATTACGGGGGTAAAGCTGTTTACTTACGTGTGTAAACAGGCGGAATTTGTCATCCTAGTGTAGCTGCCAAAATTTGGTGTGGAAGCTAAAATCTTGGACCATGTTTTTGTATTGTTACATTGAAAAGCTTTGCTCGAGGAAGCTACTGCGTGTGTGAATTGATGCATTTGGGATGGGCAGGGAGTGCGAAAAGGGAATATATGGCTTGGAGAGAGTTCAGAATGGCTGCTAGGTGAAGAGGAAATGAGATAAATTGGACGTAGAAGCTATTATAGATCCAGTTCCCTGAATTTCGATTGTCCCAAGTGAACAATGCTGTATGTGTTTCTGTTCTTAATTACTGGAACGGACACCAATCACGTGGTCCCTATTATTGGAGAATGGTTCCTAATATTCTCTTCCAAGTTTTGGGTACGAGTAAACTTTCAGACTGTAAGATTGTTTTTACTTTCTGTAGTTTAAAACTGTTTTTTCTTGATAGGCTATTATCCCATGACAATTGCGATATATAGGTTGGTCCCTTGAGATTTTGTACATTTACTTGGAATTATTTATTTAACGTTTACAGCTCGTAAGTGAATAAAAGAAAATGAAAATACTTCCCACCAACAAAATGTAGCCAAGGAACATGGTGGCACCTTGAAGCAGAAGACCTAAGTCTCATGTCTTATTTATTCATGACGCCCATAGATTCTGCTTGAACAGTTTCGCTTGAACTTGGATTGGAAGGGCCTTTTAAATGTCCTCAAATCTATTCTTGACTTGCACACTAACTACATCTACGACAGATAGGGTTTAGGAAATTAATCCCATCAATTTTAGCAACCATATTTGTCATTGAATGTATCCATTGATAGGGTTCAGGCGGTTAGTCCCTACAATTTTAGTATCCATGTTTTGTATGTATGTGGAAAGTGCTTTTTTGTCTTAATAAAATAAGTGTACTATACCAGAGACGATTTTTAATAATTAAAAAACCAACCAAAACACGAATATATGACATTTAACTAACGTTACAAGAATCAACAAATTCTTGTTGACACCAATGATTCTTAATAGGGTACATAGCGTATATACTCGCAAAAGCATATCAGACCATCTTGGTGTATTTGCGGGGAGGTAATGGAAGGAGTGGAACTTATGTTTCAGAAATAAATCACCACCTTGCAAAGGACGAGATGAGTGGCAGTTTGTTTTCTATTGGAGTAAGTAGCAGAGGGCTGAATGGGGCATGAGTCAAACTATGAATTGCTTTGTTAACGGTTTCGCCTGAACCTTTGATGCCCCTTCATCAGTGGAATGTTTCCAAGGTTCTAGTATCATCTGCAAACCTTTTTGAGGTATTGAGTTTTCATGAGGTATTGAAGGGGTTCTCATTCGTTGAGAAAGCTCTGTGTAGTGTGAAAATATTTTGTATTCTCAACGTTCTGCTCTCTTCCCCGGCAACCAGATTTCTGTGGAGAAAATCCCAAAGAACATGAATTGTAATTGACTCCAGGATTAGGGCCATCAGTGATCCGCTTGACCTCTATGACTTCTTTCTCCACTACCTCACCTTTCATATTCTGCTTTTGTTCTTCCTCAAAGACACTGCTCAAATATACCTTGTCACCAAATTTTGATGTAGAAACATCATGATCAATTTCATTTGAAGTAAATGACTGAGGATCGCTTGCTAAGTTTTGGATTGGTATGCTTTCAGCCTTAAGCATTCATAGCTACATATTTGACATCACGGACAAATGGCTCTTGGTATCCCATGTCCAAATCCATCGATTTAACCATTCCTGGATCCTCATCAACCTTCTGGCAAAACAGTTGTGTTTTTGAAATTAAACTTGATTTAATTGATGTTACTTAATCATGAAAGTTATGAGTTGTAAATTGACTTGGTCAATGTAACAATTCAAATTGATTTTGTCTTCCTCTTATTAGTTGGTCACTTTAGGGGTCGTTTGGTTCCACTTTTATTTTTCTGTTGTTGTTTTTGGTTTCTGTTTCCTGTTTTTGGTTTCTTTTTTTTTTTTTTCTTAAAAAACGAAAAGCTGTTTGGTTGAGATTTGT
>JANIHZ010000001.1:3919747-3930524 GCA_027478365.1 Erythroxylum rufum
CTTTGACATGCAAATATGAGTAGTTCATGTAAGAACCAAATACACTTAAGTTAATGTCAAAGAAACTAACCTGGTATTCTTGCCAACAGACACCAGAAACAATCGACCATCAACCAGATCTTATTACAGCAGAAACCTTAAAAAAAACATAATTTGTAAGCCAACAGACAGGTACAAATCATTCTCAGAGCCCATTGAAGGTACACGGACATGCAAAGTCAACAACTCTAACCGAGCTGAAACTACAGTATCACGGCCAGATCTGAAACTACCTATCAACGGTGTTTTTGGTGGTGGTGATAGGTACTGAAACCACAGCATCACGGCCAGATCTGGAGAAGATGGAAAAAATAGAGCTGATTTTGGTGCGATGGAGGCATCTGAGCAGAGAGAAGACAGAAGCGGCGATGGAGAAGAGAGAAGAGAGAAGACAGAAAAGAGGGGAGAGCTCGAATTTTACTCCGGTTATCAAATAACCGGTTCGACAGAAAATCGGCCGGTTCTCTGATAAACCGGCCGGTTTTCAAACTCAAGGGTTATTATCTAAAACCGAACCGGACACATGGCCGGTTCAGACCATTTCCGGTCGGACCGGCCAGTCCGGTCCGATTTTTTAACCCTTGCATTAATCTTTTATAGTATTTTGATTGAAATTTCTTATTAAAATAATATGATACAAATTTAGTAAAATTTTATTTTAAAATAGTTTTTAATACAAAAAAATTTAAACCTTCTCTCTCTTTCCAGGATTCACCAAACTAATGGTCAAGAGCATAAGACATTATACATAAATTAGTAAAAATAAGATTTTTAAGCTTTAATACTTCTACTCAAATATAAGGTGAAACTCTAATAGTTCATTATTTAAAATAAATCAAAAACTTTGTAAATTATTTAATTTAAGTCTTAAATAAACAAAAATATTGATAAAATTATGTTTTCACGTGTCACATAATAGTAATGTAATGCAAATATTTTTTTTTACTTTTTAATTAATTTTAAGCTTATTTCTTTAATTCTAGTTATATTTAATAAATCCTAATTAAAACCAATAAACTTAATTTAACCAAAATAATATAACTTACCCTAATTAATTTAATTTTAATCAACAAAACCCTAATTACAATATATTCTCAAATTAACTTTGTTATTTAACGTCATTTGAAAATTAAAGAAACCCTAATTCATAATAAATTCATGCACTTCCACCCACTTGTTAGTTTATGCCCTATAGTCAATCGTTTTAGTAGTCGCAAAATTATTAATAAAGGCATTCTTTGTCTTTATGTATTAATTATATTTGATGTTTTAATACTAAAAATAAAATCCTTGGAATAAGTAATGTGTAATTGAAACTATGATAAGATCGTAATTGTGAGATTTAATTTATATTTACGTATTATTCTTAAATGTTCTCAGTTGTAGTTTCATCAAGATGAGATATTGTTAAAATGGTAAAACTAGCACACATTATGTTTTTTTTCTTATGTAGAAAGTAATTGATCTCATAAATTAAAGTATAAAGATACTTAAACTAATGTGTGGGTGATTATTAGAGAATAAGTCATTGAACTGACCCAACTATAAGAATCCCAAAAGGAATATTACTTATGTATTTGTGGATTTTCTCATAATGATGGTTGTATAATTGATCCTAGACTTGAGATTACCAAGATATCTCATGTTAAAATTACTATGTTTTGATATTACTTATGAATTGTTATAGGATAATTCAATCGGTGGTACTTGGATGCAATATGAACTATATGGAGATAGCTTAGTAAGTCAATAAAGGATTCGTCACTCTAAAGTGATTAGAGAGAATGTTTCACTGTTCTTGATTAGTGGTGATTTATGAAATTATCTGGCCAGAGTGAATTAACATTTTGAAAACGAGTGAATTGACATTTGAAAAGACATTTTCAAATATCAATTATAAATCAATTACTAATTAATAAGAGCGAACATGATTGGACCAAAAGAGTAAACACTATATCCCAATGTTTTAAAAACCGGACCAGACATCGAATCGGTCGAAGGAAAAGTTTAAGGTTGAGAGGTTCAACCGGTAGTGAACCGTTATAAAGCTGGTATATAATAAATAAGAAGTAAAACTTATAGGAATAAGTAAAAATAAAATATTTTATTGAAATAAAAATACACTAATGCCTATTATTATATAATAAATTAATAATAAATAAATATGAGTCTAATATAAATATTAAAATAACAATAAAAGTTAAAATTGTATTTAAAGATTCGTAAACTACGCTTTCATCTAAAGTATTTGCATCAACTTCTTCTACTGCATTAAAATAAATTACAAATTAGTAATGTATGAAATTATTCTCAATTGTAAACTTGTAATACACTATAATTTTAACTTAAATATGATCAAAATAAGATATGAACTGATCATCAGTAGATGTTCTTAAGTCATTCGTTGTGACAAATGCATTTTCTTCATAAATCGTCTTGACAAGGCTTTACTCTATTTAAATTTTCGCAGTAAAATTTAAACAGTTTGCAAATGTTATAATTCATTTAAATGCCTCAAAATATTAGAAATTAACTTGTAATTTTATGAAATATTAGTTAAATTTGCACCTTTTGCCTATAGAAGAAATATTGACCAAGATCTACAGTTTGGCATTAATACATTTATAACTAACCAGGTATGTAAATTTCTTTCATATTTATTTAAGAGCAACAAATATTTTGTGAAATTATAATTCAGATAATAATTCGGAGTTTAATATGTTTATGTTTGTATGTTTCATCAATGTACTTCAAAATGAATATTGGTGGAGGTGATGCATGTAACCGGAAGTAAGAGAGATAATGATTTTTAACTCAAATAAAATAGAAGATGTTGAAAAGAAGTATGTGACTGAAGCATTTCGTAGGTGGCAAAACGATTTATATAATATTTTTAACAAAATTATGATATCAATGTAAGAAAATTATATTATGCTTATAGGCAATTATATTGTAATAAGTGATGGTGTCATTTGATTTTCAGTGTGATCATAATACAGTTATCTTCTTCCTCTCTTATTTAGGAAGACAAAGCATTCAAAAAGAAATAAATATTATAAACTAATAATGTTGATGAATTTGGCTTATTAATTAAGTGAATATGTTTTTCGCAACAATTCTATAAATGCGAAAGTTTTGATGAAAAAAAAGAAGGGGATTTTGCAAAGTTTAAAAAATCAGACCGGACCGGACTGTTCGGTCTGACCGAGAAAAGGTTGAACCGGCCGGTTTTTATGCAGAGAGGTTATTAGGTAAAACCGAACCGGACTACTGAGCGGTTCAAGATTTTTCCGGTCAGACTGGACAGACCAGTCCGGTTTTTAAAACATTAATAAATAGACGTTCATAAAGGAAAGTTCTAACAAAAAATATTTTTACTCGTAATAGTTACTTGGAGCCGCAACTTCGGATCAGTTTATATTAGAAAAACAACCACCAACAGAAAAAGGGACAAGCATGGTGATCTTGCAACTTGGACGTATAGCTAATCAGGACCAAATATGCATGCCCGCGAAAAAGAATATTTGCCAAGTTTCTGGAACACTTGCTGCCAATGAAGCCAACATAAATTGCAAGACCAAAGGCGTCCACGACAAAATGGCGGCGATCGGCACAAAGGAACGTAAAGATTGTAGGAAATCCCGTTGTTTCTGCTTTCTAGTGTCAAGCCAGATCCTCGGCAATAACATGTAGGTCGTGGAAAGAAAATATAAATTTATAGCACCATTTATTGATTGCCAGCCATTCTCTCATTGCCTAGTTCTCATAAACTGCATCTTGTCTTGTTCTTGTCTAATATGTTTATATAATTGTACTCCAACTTCAATTGCTCAATTCACAACTCCATACATCTAACATAAGCTATGGTCATTAGCAATGAGTTCCCGAGTGTCGACAAATGTGCGTCCATAGGACGAGAAAAGCACACTGTGGTTGCAGACATGGACGGAACTTTGCTTGTGGGACGTAGTTCATTTCCTTATTTTGCTCTCGTTGCATACGAAGTCGGTGGAGCATTAAGGCTTCTTCTTCTGCTCTTACTCTCACCTCTTGCAGGTCTTCTTTATTACTTTATCTCAGAGTCTGCAGGGATTCAAGTTCTGATCTTTGCAACCTACGCTGGCGTGAAATTGTCGGCCATTGAGTCAGTGGCTAAAGCAGTGTTGCCAAAATTCTACTCCAGCGATCTTCATCCAGAGACATGGCGGGTTTTCTCGTCATGTGGAAAACGATGTGTTCTCACGGCGAATCCTAGGATCATGGTTGAAGCATTCTTGAAAGATTTTCTGGGGACTGATTTGGTTTTGGGTACAGAGATATCGAATTACAGAGGAAGGGCAACAGGGTTTGTTAGTGGACCTGGTGTGCTTGTTGGGAAGAAGAAAGCAGATGCTCTTAAAAAGGCTTTTGGAGATACACGGCCTGACGTTGGGCTTGGAGATAGGCATACGGATATTCCCTTCTTGGCCTTGTGCAAGGTCAGCTGTTTTACCTTTTTTTTTTTTCTTCTTTTTCGCTGAGAGTTGTTTTTGGAAGATTTTAATTATAAAAAAATATTTTTAAGTCATTCATACTCAAATATAAGTTAATTTTCATTCAAGCTAAATAAAATTTTAAGGAGAGATAAAATTTTGACCACAAATTTTAAACAGCTACGTACATAAAAACTATTCGATCCACAACGTAGCAAGAAGAGGGGTCTGATCTCCTGTTCATTTTCTCTTGTACCAACTCTGTCCAAGTGAATCTTAGCCATTCACTTATGTGGGATCCATATAAGTGAATGGCTAAGATCTACTTACTAAGAGTTAATACAGGGAAAAATGGACGGAGATTTGGGGTGGCAAGAAGAGGTCCTTATTAGTTACCTTTTTTGTTCTTTATTTATGGATAAAACAATCAAATTAATAAAATAAAAACTGCAGGAAGGCTATTTGGTGTCACCGTTACCACAGCTTAGACCTGTGACACTCGACAAGCTCCCAAAACCCGTCTTCTTCCACGACGGTCGTCTAGTTCAGAAACCGACGCCATTCAAAGCACTGCTTGTTCTTCTATGGATGCCCATAGGCTTCGTTCTAGCCGGTATCCGAGTTATAACTGGCTGCCTCCTTCCCATGTCTCGAGTCTACCATGCATTTTGCGCACTTGGTGTTCGAGTCATCATCAAAGGCACACCACCTCCTCCGACGAAGAAGTCATCAGCCGGCGACCAATCTGGCGTTCTCTACGTTTGCTCTCATAGAACTCTTCTCGATCCAGTATTCCTCTCTGTCGCACTCGGCCGTCGGGTGGCCACAGTGACGTACTCCGTCTCTCCTCTCTCAGAAATCATCTCGCCCATAAAAGGCGTCCGGCTTACGCGTGACCGCGTTAAGGATGCGGCGACGATCAAGAAACTGTTGTCAGAAGGTGACCTGGCAATATGCCCTGAGGGGACGACATGTCGTGAGCCGTTTTTGTTGAGGTTTTCTGCTTTGTTCGCTGAGTTGACCGACGAGATTGTTCCCGTTGCTATGGTGAGCAGCCTGAGCATGTTTCATGCAACCACCGCAAGAGGGTCGAAAGCTATGGACCCGTTTTATTTCTTCATGAACCCTAGACCGACCTATGAAGTGCATTTCTTGAATAAGTTACCTCTGGAATTGACTTGCAGTTCAGGGAAGTCTAGCCACGAGGTGGCGAATTATATACAGAGGGTGATTGCTTCGACAACTTCGTACGAGTGCACAAACTTTACGAGGAAAGATAAGTACCTGGCACTTGCCGGAAACGACGGGACGGTGGCTCAGAAGCAGTGCCTCCAAGCAAACAAAATAATGGGTTGTTAAATGTCTAATAGCTTGCGAAAACTATGTATCCGTATCTATCCTATCATTGAATGCTCTCTGGATCACCGTGTTGGATAACTGTCAATAACCTGCTATGCAAGCACGTTGATTGAGAGTGACTGCTCACAATTCCTCTGTAGTAAAATGAAAATCTCAGTGACTTGCATAACGCTGTGTTCCTTCTAATGTCCCGTATTTTTCAAGTATTATTAATTGACTTTTCTTCTATTTTTTCATCCAAAAAGCAAAGCCATAAGTCAATTGCCTTGTTATAATATCAATCACAAATATCATATTAAGTTGCATTTCTAAGTTTATATATTTTTAGATACCCAGCTGAGATCTTATTTTGTTTCAAGTTCCATTAGACATTAATAAACTCAAAAAATAACAAATCAAAGAAAAGCTTAACTTAACATAACTTTTTACTTCAATCTTCTAGTTATTAAATTTTCTAATTTATTTCACTAGTAATTCGTATTCTTTAACAAGTGGATACATGGTCATTTTTATCTATTATGTTCAATTAAGATTCTGTCCATATCATGTAAGATTTCTATTAAGAATACTTAATAAAAAATAATAAGAAAAGTTCAATAAATTTGAATGATTAAAATAAAAAAAATTTATTGAAAGGCTAAAAAATGATTTTCTCAACATGGATTGCATAGAAGAAATACAAGGATAACCCTTTAAAAAGTAGCCGATTTGTTTTGGTTACATTATATCATTATGTGAGGGATCTCTTTACTTGCATTTTATCATTATTGAATATACATATTTTTTTTCCTCAATAAGCTTAGTTATACAATTTAAGTACAAAATTTCCTCAATTAATCATTTTAGATAACTCATTTTGACACAATATTCAAAACAAGTTTAAGCAAACTATGTGTTTTATGGACAACTATGTATACATCATTAGCTTAGAAAATAAGTCACCGACTACTAAAAATGTACTTTTAAAATAGACATTTCAACTTTTAAATAGATGGACTAAATAACTACTTTACATATTTACATATACATTCCAATATCTCCCGTTAAGTTGGTGCGCGATGATTTCAAACGCTTAACTTACGCAAGATAAACTATTATTTGCCTAAAACTTTAGTAAAAATATCTATCAAAACTTCAAAGATAAATAGTGTCAATGTTTTATATATTGTATGTCTTCATGCACAAACTGACAATCAACTTCTATATGCTTTATGCGCATATGAAACAAGATTAGTTATGATATGTAACACTACTTGACTATTATAATATAGCTTCTGATAGATGCATATTTGATCATATTTAGACCCCATATTTGATGTATATTTGCTAGATAGTTTATACTTTTATTATATATTGGCACTTAATTTGCCCTAACTATGTTTATAAGTTATAACTACCTTTATGGACTTAAAGGAGAAGAATTCGAACGAAAATGTAGCTTAAAATGAAGATTTGAAGCATAGAAGAGATACATGGTCATGCATTAGCCAATGCAGATTCACGAATTCTGGAGATTTTGGGTTATACACAGTTTGATGAACGACCATGTAACTCCTAGAATCATAAAATTTATCAAAAAAGGATGTATTTGGAGGCAAAAGGGGGGAGCAAACATTAGAAGTCGATTACAGATGTTGAGATCATTCAAAAGGGGCAATTTTTAAGTCAAAGAAGTGGAGAATAGATAGAATTAAAATTACAAACCAGTTGTTTTCAATTCATTTTTCTTTCTGTTTATGTTTGATTTCATGTTCTATCATGTGTAACTAAATCAATAAAATAATTGCATAATAAAGATCAATAAATTAAACGTATTTAGGGGGATTTGAAGCCTAGACACTAAGTTTTGATATTGATAGTTTTCTTAGTAATTTCTTAATTTTCTGTTCAATCTTACTACTTGTTTTATTTTATTTGCTTAAGTTTTATGTTCTATAATTAAAATCCCAAATCAACTTGTAGATTAGATAATAGGATAATAGTACTACTAGTATTCATCGTCTTCGTGAGATTGACCTGTACTTGCTAGTACTAGCTACAGCTACATCGTATACTTATGGTTAATCCATAATTTACAACTTAGAAAAAGACAATCAAGTTTTTGGTGTCGTTGTTGAAGACTTTGATAATAGGAACACCTAAATGCTATTGCTCTAGTTATTATTGTATTGTATTGTATTGTATTTTATTTTATCTTGTATTTTATTGTATCTTGTTGTATTTGTGGCTTATTCATTTAATTATCTTTTGAACTTCTTTAATTGATATTAAGTTTATGGTTTATTATAGGACTTAAGATTTACTGTCATAGCTACAACTCATAAAGGAATGATGGAGCAGACAATACTTTTATAGGAGTTAGAATATTTACTCGCAATCTTTAACATCACTATATGAGAGAGAGAGAGGGAGAGGTTCCTCACATATTTTTGGAGCCTCGACCGCTATCTAGACCTTGTTACAACAATGGTGGTAGTAATTTTTATAATCATGAATGTTAAGCATCGACTTACAAGTGGGAGCGATCAAGCATGTACAACCAACATCAAGGTGCATGCACCATATTAAAATGTTTACAATTTAAAGTGGAGCAACTCTTACGACTATGGATGGAACGATTATGCTCCAACTAAAAATTTACAATACCAAGCACCTCCAGTTAATGAGCCAACTTTAGAAGATATGATGGCCGATTTCATTCAAGAATCAATCATGAGAAATCAGGAAACAGAGGCTCGCATACAAAATATGGTGAATCGGATCGACTAGTTGGCAGAGATAATAACTAACGAGATGTAAGGGAGTTTTCCTATTCTTACCAAAACAGATCCTAAAGAACATAGAATTACAATCACCCTTAGGAGTGAAAACGAGCTCCCAAAAAAAGAAAAAGTAGTAGTAGAAGAAATCATTACAAATAAAATAATGGAATGTCTTGCCGAACTTAAAGTTAGTCGATGCAAATTTGGAGAAAGCATTTTCCCACTTGAATATCTTGAGCGTAAAAAAAAGAAACTGTTTGAGCCTATTAATGCAACATAGTGAAGACAATACAAAGGTTGGCTTCAGGGTTGAAGTGGCATTCCAAGAAGATGAGGAAGCAATTGCCACTGTTGTGAGGAGGACAAAGATATGACAGAGGCAGCAAATGTAGAAGAAGAGGAAGTCTCCATCCAAGTAGAGAAAAAGAGGAGTGGCAGGAGGTAATTAAATAAGATAAGCTAGAAACCTTTATCCAGGAAGAAGAAGAAGAAGAAGAGTGGACAAAGGTGGTTGAGGAAGAACTGGTAGGGGACCCAAGTAAGGAGACTATTGATAAGGCGTTGATAGTAACCTTAAGTACAGAGGGTTTCCACTTTCTTAAAGACAAACTATTTGAGTTAACTGATGATTTAAGAGTTTTGTTATTTAATACTTTATTAACAATTTATCATTAAAAAGGCCATTAATGCATGCAATTGGATTTATTAATTTGATAAATTATGCCTTTGTTATTATTTTACAACAGGTGGCTTACTTACATGTTACAAAACCTTATATAGAGAAACAGGTGGAAGTAATCCCCTGATCATAGACTCGGGATGAGGGTCAATGTGCAGATTATGTCAAACTAACGATGTTAAACAAGCGTTATATAGGAGGTAACCCATAAATTAGGATAGGTTTTATTTTAGATTTTATGTTATTTATATTTCCCTTTTTCTTTATATTTTTGTAAGGAGGTAGTCTATTATTGGATCGATCGGAAATCCAAACAATCATCCTATTTAGGAAAGTACTAAAAACCTTCTCACTTTTCATTTTATATACTTATATTATGTACATTGAGGATAATATACAACTTTAAGTTTGAGGAAGAGGTTAATGAATTTTTAATGATTTTCTTTAAGCGTATTATAATCTTGATTATTAAATTTTATTAATTAATATTTTGAATTGGATGAAATCTGTCCATGAATATTGTATTTCATTATTGAGTATTGATTTGAATTAGTATGCAAAAGAATAAGATTTAGAATAAAATTGCTTTTATAGGTCATAATCTTTATTATTCATTGAAAGAATCAAATTGAATGAAAATTGCATGCTATTTACACACATATATACCCATCTTTTTGTGAGATTTTGAGCCTAAGAGTGAATTTCAAAATTTTAAAGCTCTTTTATTCTTTTATGTGTGTTATCATGCATTGTAGATTGATTCTAGAACTTACTTTTATTATACATATTGAGATCATATTTGTTAAATTAGAAGTATTGACATGATGGAGACACCTAGATTCAACAATTTGTGTAGGCGTATTTCTTTGAAAAATACCATATTCATAATTGTATCCTTTAGAAATAACCAAGTTAAGCCTTAACCTTTTTTATTGATTATATCCACATATTAACCTTTATCCTATTTTTCTTTGAAGCCTTTTTATTGTTTTATACCTTGAATGTTACTTACATTACATGTTTGTTTGAAACTTGGAAATTTTTTTAAAGTTCCATTATTTCTTTAATTTGGTACTAAATGCTCAAAATTGTTATAAAAAAAATGAGCATAAAAAATGTGAATAAGTATAAGGTACCAATATAATTGCAATAAAAGGGCCTGAGTATTTGTGTACAAGAACATATATAAACAATTTTCATTTCCAACAATCACAAAACATACATGATTGGGTTCTCATACGGTACTGTATCAATACCAATTAATACCGGGTACCGTTTCGGGTAATTTTTTAAATTTATAAAATAGTCCTTGAATTTTTTTAAAATTTGCAAAATAGTCTATTGGTATATTATACAGTTGTACTGTATACTTTATGAGTTTACATTAACTATGTCTCTAAAAATTATAATAATAAATAATAATCACAATTAATATGAAACAACAATAATTTTTAAATATTTCACAT
>JANIHZ010000001.1:3948304-3959743 GCA_027478365.1 Erythroxylum rufum
AGTTACTAAATAAAATAAATATCAGTGTGATGTTTGGTTTTGTTTGTTCTGTCTTGGGTGGCATCCATGTATCCTCCCAGGGGGTATTTGGGTATTACATTAATCTCATTTCAACCTTATATTTGCATCAAGTAGAGTTACTTTCTATTTGCTTCTTTAACTCCAAATTAAATCTTGCAATCAACTTTTTAGCATTAATCTTTTGAGATTCAAAAATTCTAATAAATGAAAATTTCACTTGCAAGATAAGAAAATGACTTGCTCTCCTACACTTTTGATATTAAATGAATTGAGAATTTTTCTTTAAGTATAGCAATTTCTTTGCCATTATTACCAATTAAAATCGAGTTATTTATATGATAAAGAACCAAAAAAAGTAATTCATTACGAATAAATGATAATTTGATTAGTAAATTTTAAATTGACAAAATTGTAAATATTCAACAATTTTTCTGTACCAAGCAGTTGGGCTTGGTTTAACCAATAAAATTCAGTATTGAGTTTGCACTTTGCACATATAATCAGGATAAGAAATAAATGTTATCTCAAGGTTTGTTATTAATGATTTTGATAATAACTATATAATTTTTAAAATTCAAAATTGATTTATTCTGATAGGTAATGATATAATTATGCAAAAGAACGTTTCCTTTCTTACGGGATCCTTCTTAATGAACTTACCCTATTTATTAGAAATGATTCCACAATATCCGAAAGGATCTTGCCAATCACATAAGTAGATAATCAGTTATGTGAAATTGTCAATATTTTTCTTAACATCTGGATACTGAAAGATTCCAGCAAAGATGATATTGAAGATTCTTTAGACTCAAAGTCAACTCAAAATATAAGTGGAACAACGATTAGTTGAAGAAAATGCCTATTTAAGGAAAAGTCATTGCATTTGTGAATATGTATGATTTTTGAAACACATCAGCAGCATCAATATTCTCGAAATTAATATCTTTATCAAGCTTTTTGTGCCTTAGAAAGTGAAAAATACTCTATTGAGATAGATTGTTATTTCTTGAAGCATACATTAAGCAAACCCTATATTCATTTTTGTTGAGAGCTTGTAGAGGCTTGTTAAATACTTCGAGTGTGAAAGGTTGAAAAACCTTGAAAATGTGTAATTGTCAGCTTGGAAATGCTAGTCAAAATTTACTACTTGAAAATTTATAGTTAAATACTCAAGTTGGATACTTGGGGACTGAATATAAGTTTTATTATAAGTCGAACCAGTATGAATCGTCTGTGTCAATCTTTCTTTCTATTTCCACATTATAGTGTTTGTGTTTAATTTACAAGAAGCTCCTTCACTTTTAGAATAGGCTCCTTCTGTTTTAATATTGCAAGAGGTTTCTTTTGTTTTAAACTTTTATAGCCTCCTTTCATTTTAAATGTTAACAGGCCCTTTTTGTTTTCAATGTTAACAGGCTCCTTTCATTTTAAACTTTAACATACTCCTTTTATTTACAAACCTTTTTGTTGAAATTTAGCAAGTTCTTATCATTTACACGAATTACTAGTAACTTGTAAATTTTGTTTTAAGTTACACACAATTCACCCCCTCTTGGGTATATTTTCTTTATCACTAAAAATATAATTGGTTATTCCATATAGATGCCTTTGTCAACTTCTTTATAAAAAAAAGGCATTTGCCACATCTAGCAGCCATAAATGTCTTTGTCAAGTTCATTTATTTGTTGTCACTACCAATACAACACAAGCTAAAGTCATTTTGGCTACAGGGCTAAACATTTCTTCATAATATTCTCCATACTTTTGAGAAAAATCACATGTTAGTAACCCTTGCTTTAAACCTATCGATACTTCCATCAGCTTTCCTTTTAATAATATATGGCCACTTATAGGAGATAAGTTATACATTTTTAGTTTTGGGAATAAGGTTCCAAGTTTCATTGTCTTTAATAAACCTTTATTTCTTCGTTCATAGCATGTTGGCCCTCCTTCCCTCATCAAAACAATATGATTATGCATCATTAAAAGGAACAACAAAGAGAGAAGGATAAACAATTGCAAAATTTTTGTCTTTAGATCGAATAAGTTTCACAATTTACACTTAGGTCACTGACTTTTTTATGGCAACCTGTTCACTTCTTTCATGATCACTTGAGATTCCCTTTTAGTTCTCCTCTAATGAAGAAAAAGAATCGCAATTGTCCAATCTAGATTAACTGTTGTGGAGAAGGCGAGATGATTTTAGACTCAACCGTAGTCCACCTTCATTTTCAGATTTATTAGACCAATAAAAATGATGGAACTTCATTAAAAAAATCATTTGAAACATCAAAGGAATGAGTTGAAGGGATCAAAGGAATGAGTTGAAGGATCCTTGCACTTCCAACCTTTCATCCTTTCATCATATCTAAAAGAAAAATACTTTTTTCCCTTTGCATCCAACTTACTTCTCCTATTCAAGCACATCAAAATAGGAAAAGAATCAAACACTTTTCGATGTTAAACGTTAGACCTTACTCTAGACTTTAACTCAAAATGAGATTGAGAGAAACTCAATCAAAGATACATGTTGCACATTATTACGAAAATAAAACTAAATCAAAGAGACCATCTCATTAATCAAGTAAATCAAGAAATTAGTCAATTATGTATTTCTTGAGTTTAGGATTTATAATTCATTCTTTCCTTATAATTTCTTATATCTATATATTCTAACAATTAATTCACTCTTTATACAACTTTCATTCACTCTTTATTTGTTTAGACTATAACTTAAAATATTATCAAACATTATCATACCTTCAACTCATTGAACTTACTAGAAATTTTTAGCATGCAACTAGATTTTACATATTTGAATTGAGATACTTGATTTTTCTTTCAACAATTCTATTTTTCTATGGACTTCTGTGTAAGAATATTCTCTTTTTATATCTTGTTGTCTTCAAAAAGAAAAAAATCAAAAGTAAATTCATTAATCTAGTATTTGTTTCCTTTTTATTTAAATTTTTAAAGCTTAATAAATACATAATTACTACTTCTCTTTAAACTTTAAACATTGTTTGTTTACATGTTACAGTCAATCGATTGGTTATAGTTTAGTGAAATAATTATTAAAATACATTCTTTGTCTTATATATATTTAGATGTATATAATAAAGTCCATGAGTTACATTGCAAATGAAATTACGATAAGATCATAATTACGAGATGGATATTGTATTTATGTATTATGCCTAAATTATTCCTATTCATTGTTTTATTGAGACTTGACATTAATAGAGCATAAAAAGCCTAGCACACCTTATGTTTCTTTCTTATGAAAGAAGTAATTGATTCCATAAACTAAAGCAGCATTAATGTAAATATATTTTATTAACAATAACAGACCTGAAGATCCCTCAGCACTAATAGACGATGTTGGTAAAGGTTGTTGTTGACTATCTTCATTCGAGGATGCAATTGTTGGTTGTTGAACGATGGAGTCAGATTGAGTTGGATGTTGTGGGGGAGGAACTTCTTCGGTACTTGCCACTCTCTGTCCCTTGTTTCTACCAGGTGCCATTATATTGGACAACTAAAATGAAATATGAAGATAACGCATAATCTTAGCTCAAACATCAATATTCCACATGAATATAAGGATATCAGTAGTCAGATACTAACCATTCGGCATAACAATCTGCATAAATATAAGTGAAACATTAAAAATATGCATCTAGTCATCGTAAATTAACATAAGTAAAACATTAACAACATAAGGCAATTATGAACATAACATTTCAAACAATATAAACAATTTATTTACATTCAATCATCATGATCAAGATTTTGAAAATCATCATCATTAAGAACGTTATCATTGGATTCTTCATCACTAATATATTCGAGCAAAGTATCGTCATTGTCATTTAAGTCATCCTGAATATAGTCTTCATCTGTTTGTAAGATAAGATGGGTTGGGACTTCATCTAGTTGAACTATTTTGGGATCGACATCTCTCCTATGGAATGATGATATATCTACATCTTCTACTGGAATGCCTTCGTTATTGAACTCCAATCCAATTTCTTAATAGAATTCATTTGCATCCTCATCCAATTGACCAATATCCCTTTCACAAAAATCAAAGACATTCATTTGTTGAAACTTACAACCTTCCAATTGCTACCCAATATAGTATCATTGACATAGAAAACTTGTTTGACTTGACTTGCAAGGACAAAAGGATTATTATCACACCATGTCTTACTAACATTTATGCTAGTAATATGCCCGTTCACTTTCATGTCAGTTATATCAAACCATTTGCTTTTAAGTAGAACAACCTTCTTATCATTATTGTAGTGCAATTCTATTATTTCACAGATGACGCCATAGAAGTCAATGAAATCGTCGTCATGACGTCCTTCAACGACAACCCCACAATTTTGACTTCTAACTCAACTATCTCGATCTTGTATGTGAAATCTCACCCCTATTAACAATGCAACCTGTGTATTTCTTCCCACAAATATGAGGCCTACATGCTAAACTATATAATGTTATTGTCTCTTCTTGCACGTTATGGTTACGTAACCGTATCATCTGTACGATAAATTGAAAATAAATATAAGGATGAGACATATTCTCATTTTTCATAATATGTAATCATTGTGAAACTTACTTGATTTCTAAACCATGATACAAACTTCTACCTATATCTTTCTTCAACTTTAATAATCCATTTGCTGCGAATTGTTTCTTTGTGCTCTCTATTTTAAAAAGACAATGGCAGTAAGATCTCAGAGTGAATGAAGAAAATTGTAATATGATTTTTGAATGAAAAGGAATACACTTACTCCATGTATGTATCGACTTTCTTGCAATTGTTTAAAATATACCAATAGGTGATTTTGAATTCGCCTTTAGTTAACTCCACATATTTATCCACACCAAGTGGCCTAACTTTTTAGGGGAAAATAGACAACACACCGTTGTCATGAAAATCAAAGTTACGTTCTGGTCTATTAAATCTTGTCTCCACATCAGTTAAGTACATTGAACAAAAAGTTAAGCATTCAATTGCTATATAAGCCGAGCTCTATTACGTACATAACGCTTAAGAGAGCATAAAAACCTGAACATAATCAGTTATGAACCTAGGAATTGTTACAAACAAAAAACATAGAAAAAACTCATTGAATTTAATATGAATTACCTTTCAAACGGAAACATACATCGAAATTGAAATGATCCACAAAGTTTTGCTCATATGGTAAGTGAATTGCCAAATGAACCATAACATCAAAAAACGATGGGGGAATAATAGTTCAAGCTTACATAGAATCAATGCTATGTCTTTTTCCATTTTATCAAGTTCTTTAAATTTAAGTGTCTTGCAACATAATTAGTTAAAAAAACTCTTCCAATTGACCCAAAGTAACAAACACATCCTTCGGCAAACACCCACATATTCCAACAGGAAGTAATCATTACAAAAGTACATGACAATTATGACTTTTCAACCCTGACACTTTTCCCTCTTTAATATTCACACGACGGCCTATATTTGATGCATGGCCATTAAGAAATTTGACTGATTGGAGGAACTAACAGAATTATTGTTTCTCACTTTTTGACATGTTGTAACAAGCAGGGGGAATAACGTATGACCCATCGTCTCTTCTTTTCAAATGCAAGTCCTTTCTAATATTCATGTCTTCCAAGTCAAGTCTAGCCTTAATTGTGTCTTTGGATTTCCCATCAATTCCCATGATAGTTTCTAAAATGGACTCATAAATGTTTTTCTCAATATGCATGGCATCAAGATTATGCCTCAATAGTAATTCCTTCCAATATGGCAAGTTGAAAAATATGCTTTTTTTGCCCAATTCAATTCGACATCATTTCTTTTTCACTTTCTATTACTTGGGTGTTTGCTAGGTCTAATGTCACCCAAACGTGATAACTGGTAAACAATATTATCACCGAACAACTGCATCGGAGCTTCACCCAATTCTACTGTACCATTAAACAGTTTACTTCTTCACCATCTATGCCCATGTTCAAATAACGACGATGACCCGTATAACATATTTTACTTCATATCCTCATTGAATATATTTGATGGTAACACACAGGACAAGCCATATACCTTTTAGTGCTCCACCTAGACAAATTCCCATAAGTTGGGAAATCATTTATAGTCCACAAAACAGCAGCATACATTATAAATGTTTCGCCTTCAACAACATCAAAAGTTTGTAATCCAAATTCCCATAAATCATTTAAGTCATCAATTAATGGTTGCGTGTATACATCAATGTCCTTACTAGGAGCAGTAGTTCTTGGAATAAGCAAAGACAATAACATAAAAGGCTCCTTTATACACTTCCATGGAGGTAAATTGTATGAGACTAGAATCATCAGCCATATGCTATATGAAGTACTCATATTACCGAAAGGATTAAATCCATCTGAGGCCAATCCACGTTGAACATTACGACAATCTTGTGCAAACCATGGAAACTTTCTATCGATTTCTTTTCATGTCATTGAGTCTGTTGGATGACGCATAATGTTATCATCAATGCGTTCTCTTTATGCCACCTCATATCTATGGCTGTTTTTGTTGACATAAAAAGTCTTTGTACTCGTGGTTTAATAGGAAAGTATCGAAGGATTTAATTTGGTATCTCTTTCCCTCTCCTATCATCCACCTAGCACCTTGATGTGCCACAAATAGGACACTCTTGAAGATCTTTACTTTCCTTCCAGAAAAGAACATAGCCATACTTACAAGCATGAATTGAAATATATTCCAATCCAAGGTCCCTTAACAATTTCTTTGCATCATAGTAAGATTTCGACAACTTGTGTCCAATAGGTAATGCATTGTTCAATAAGTCAATTAACATGTCAAAGAACTTGTTACTCCATTTATTATATACCTTCAAATGCAACAACTTCACAACAAATGATAGTTGTGAGAAATTTGAGCACCCTAAATATAATTGTTCTTGAGCAACTTTTAATAACTTCCCAAAATTATCTTCGTAATACTACCAATAATGTTAGGCATTCCTGTTTCATTCATAGTTTTCATATAATTCCGACAATCATTTAGCATCTCGTCAATCCCATCATCACCATCATCATTCACATCACAATCATCTACATAATTATTGTTACTATCATCATAACATGTATCGCCACTTCTACTACAACTTGCTTCCTTACATTCACCATGATAAAGCCATGCAGTATAGAATTTATCTATGCCTTGGATTAGCAAATGAATATATACCACATCTTGACTTTGAAGTCGACATTTAAGCAATCAATGCATTGACAACGAATACTACATTCATCACCCAGTTGATCTTTCACAAATTGCATGAAACTCTTAACTCCTTCTATATATTCAGTTGACCATTTTCGATGAGATATCCAACTCTTATCCATCTATCTATACAATAGAAGAAGATAACTAAGTTATTACACGCATTTTTCATTCAATGTTATGTTTTAAAAACCAATGTAATTAAGGTACGTGGCATTGTTTACACCTGTGAATCGAGAAATAAAGTTCTTGTTGACGCTCTTAGGCTCATGAAATTTTTCACCGATAAGCCTCATTGGAGCTGCATCACCCGTTTCCAGCCTATATACCATCCTATATCTGTACTATGTTGAGTTGTTTCTTGTTTGCTTTGTCTGTTTAACTTCTTCTATTACATAATGACATTGTAATTGGTTAAGTCTTTTGTATTGATTTTTTTTGTTTACATTGAAGCTATTATTTTAAATTTCATTAGCAAAAGAAAGAAATTAAGGTTCCAATTTTTATCTTTTTAAAATTGTTGGTGAAATTAACTTTACCAATTTCCTCTATAACATCTATTATTCTTTCTAATTTGTCAATATGTAAATTATATCATTTACATTAGTGTATAATGTCATTGAACATGTTATATTCATCATTTGATGTGTTGGATGTTGTTATGGTACTAACTATTTAGTATAAAAATTAATGAGGTTAACTACTAATTTTGTATTAATTTTTGTTGCTTACATTGAAGCTATTATTTTAAATGTCATTGGCAAAAGAAAGAAATTAAGGTTCCAATTTTATCTTTTTAAATTGCATGGTCATTCAATTTCAAAGCGCTTTTCTCGTTCACTATTTAGTCAAAGTAAAAGTTAATATTAATTAAGGTATTGAAGTGTATTACACTTGTGCAACGAGAAACATAATTTCTCGTTGTGGCTCCTCAACTCGTGGAATCTTTTACCGATAACATTGTGTTGTCAGTTTATACGCATCAATTACGTAAAATATATACAACAAAATGAAACGACAACCGATATATAAAATAATTAACTAACAAGCTAATTAATAAGAAGATTACTACTAATTCGCATTAACAATAATGGTTACTACTAATTTGCATTAACAACAGTTGCAACTATTGTCTAAATGATATTGTAATTGGGTTGGACGAGTTACCTGGATCGACGAACAGCCACAAACCAATAAAAAGGAGGAACTTCAATGATTAATCCTTAGATCGCCGATAAATATGAGAGAATTATATATGTATACATTTTTTCTTATTAGAAAACTAACGAATGATATTCTAATTAAATGGCTATATAAATTTTTCTTCATGTAATCACAAAATAAAACATAATAATAATATAAACAACAAGAAAAAGAGACATAAGACATATTTATAATGGTTCTTCTAAATAACCTTTCACCTACAATTTTTCTGCAAGCTCAACTTAAGAATTTACCATTTTCTTCTTTTAAAGGTTAAAAAAAAAGTTTCCATATAACATATTCCAATTCATAGGTGAAAAAGAATCATTTATATAACATCTTCTTTATCATGAGACCAAGGAACCCTTACAATTATCTTCCTTTATCACTAATGAACAAAATTCCTTTACACCTTTTATTGAATGTCAAGAAGAACCTTCACAATGCATATTATGAGTGATTCTTCCAAATGAATATATAGTACAACTATATACAACTCAAAATCTTCCTTACAATTATCCATACTAATAATTAGAGTCAATATGGTTATGAAATGTATAGATGCACTTAAGTACACTTTCTAACCTTTTAAGGTTCTTAACATCTTTCTAATATGTTAAATATTATTTTTCACAACTCAATTAAGGTTCCAATTTATCTACAACCACTTCAAATAGTTGTTAGAACCATAAATCAATCATTACAATGACTAATTTGTAGGTACATTCAACTAGTCTTACTCGATTTCCAATAAAATACAACAGAAGGCTTTTGTCAAACATATGGTGGGCAGGGAGAATATAGCTGAAGATGCCACACAATCCTTCGGTTTTGGCTCCAATCAAACAAAGGAAGACAGAATCTACAAAAAAAACCCTACACACAATCACCAACTAACGCAAAAATTGAACATGAAACACAAAAAAGATTAATACAGTGTCAGGTTTCACATTGGTTAACAAATGACATAAACAACTGGACTCACCTTCGACTATAGGAAGCTGTGGGAGAACTCGAAGAGATCGAAGAACAAGCAGAAGGTGAGAAGGCAGATGAAGAGTACAATATTTGAGATACAAAAGAAGGAGGACATAAGGCAGATGAAGAGAAGAGGCCCGGTGGAGCTTCAATAGCAAAGTTTCTGTGAAAATGGGAGGGAGGGAAAAGCTCCCGCGTTTGTTCGTCCCACTTATTTTTTGTAACCTGTTCACCTTTTTGCGATGAATAAAACCATGATCACCAATGGTAGACAATTCGCTACCAATTATACACAATGTCACCAAAACCCAAACATTTTCTTTATATTCTTAATTTTCTTAATTGATTAACATTTATGAGGTATTCCTATTACAAATAACAAAATGAAAATTTTGTTTTTTGCACTTATATATGCAACTGTTATTGATTCGCTTCATTTTTAGGAATTACTAATCTTTAATTTTAATTTGGTAGATAAAAAAATAAATTGGAAAATATTTAAAAATTTGTATCTTCTTTTTGTTATTAGTTGAATTAATAAGGAATGCAAACCACATTTCATTTTTACCAAATTTATCTCTAACATGACAACATATACCTTAAAGCTCCCGCATTTGTTCGTCCCACTTATTTTTTTTAACCTGTTCACCTTTTTGCGACGAATAAAACTATGGTCAACAATGGTAGACAATTCACTACCAATTATACACAACGTCGCCAAAACCCAAACATTTTCTTTACATTTTTAATTTTCTTAATTGATTAACATATATGAGGTATTCCGATTACAAATAACAACATGAAAATTTTGCCTTTTGCACTTATATATGCAATTTTGATTGATTCGCTTCATTTTTGGAAATTACTAATCTTTAATTTTAATTTGGTAGATAAAAAATGGAAAATTTTTAAAATTTTGTATCTTCTTTTTGTTATTAGTTGAATTAATGAGGAATGCAAACCACATTTCATTTTTACCAAATTCATCTCTAATTTGACAACATATACCATCTAGCCCTTAATCTACCATTAACCTTATTATTTGTATAAAAAGATACATTTAATTTAAATACCCGAGGGTTTTTGCGAAAAAATAAGTTTAGTCATAGAAGAACATTTCTGCAACCAACCACCACACTTAGTCGCAAATGGTAGACAATTTACTACCAAATTTCCACATCGTCACCCAAAATCAAAGCAATCTCTTTACTTTCTTAATTTTCTTAATTGATTAATATGTATGAGGTATTCCTAATACATCATACAAAATGAAAATTTTATCTTCTCACTTATATATGAAATTGTTCTTCATTTGCTTAATTTTTGGGAATGACCAATCTTTAATTTTAATTTGGTAGATAAACAAAATTAAATTGGAAACTTTACAGCAGTTAGTATCTTATTTTTGTTGTTAATTGAATTAATATGAAATGCAAACCACATTTCATTATTACCAAATGAATCAATGTGTTTAGTGAACATGACAACATCATTCTTGTTCCCTTCATCCACCATTAACCTTATTATTTGTATAAAAAGAAACATTTAATTTAAATACCCGACGGTTTTTGTGACAAAGAGGTGTGAGTCACAGAATATCATTATCCACGACTAGCTTCCACACTTAGTCACAAATGGTTGACAATTTGCTACCAAATATCCACATTGTTTCCAAAACCAAAGCAAATTCTTTACTTTCTAAATAATTAACAAATTAACATCTAAATAAATAATTTAAATTGCTTTAACATCTAAATATATAATCTAAATTGCTTTCATAATTATTTAAGTGTTTTATTTAATTTGGAAAGTGGTTTTCTTTTAATATCAAAAAATAGACTATTATGTAACAAAATAGTAATTTGTAATGATGTGTTAGAAATAGTTTTCTAATTATATTAGAATGTCTTATTAAATTTTAAAAAAATTAGTTTTTCTAAATTATAATGATT
>JANIHZ010000001.1:3971165-3981533 GCA_027478365.1 Erythroxylum rufum
ACTAGGTTTAATGGTATTTTCTTGTATAGGCACATAGATCTTGGGCTTCGAGAAAGTCCTGGAACAAATTTTTTTATTTTCCGCACTGCGTGTATATGATGTACGCATCGGAATTTTCCTACAGGACATGGCAAAGTAAAATCAAGTGATGTTTGTAGATATGAGGTGAAGGAAGGTCTAGGAGATATTCCTATAAAATCCACTAACAAAGCTCTCATGCTAAAGAAGTTATGGTCCATACTATAGGTAAGGACACTTTATAGGTCAAATGGCTCCATATTTATATTCTAAAAAGGAGGAGTATATATGCTATTAACCCTAAAACTTTCCATACCTAGTTAACACAACTAAGTATTGGAACTTGAAAATTCTTGCCAAGTTGGCAACAAGGCTAGTATTTGGTATGAAATTTGGTTTGGGAGGGGCTCCCCAATTAGAAATCAGATAATCATTTAACTCTGGAGTCACTTCCCTTCAATTGCTAAGGTAACTTTATCATCAGGGAATGGTAGTGGATTGAATTCCTAAAGGAGCTTCAATTCCTAAAACCTAACCATCAGTAAATTTTAATGTCCCCTGATAAATACATTTGGAGAATCCATCCTTAGGGATATTTTAGTAATAAGATTTGTAGAGAGTGGCTGATACAGAGAAATGAAAAAGTAGATTGGCATAGAATAGTCTGGCATAAAGAGCTTATGTCTAGCTCTTCATTCATGTTATGGCTAACAGTATTAAACAAACTAAACATAATGGATAGGCTTTCCTACCTTAGTCCTAATAAGGAATGTGTTATGTGCAAATCAAGAAGTGAAAATAGAGACCATTTATTTTTTGAGTGTCAATTTTATAGGAATATTTGGAACTAGATCAGACACAAATGCCTTTGCGGTTTAAACACTCACCAGCTTACGTAGAATATGTAATGGTTTATCATATTGAAATCAATTTTAGAGCCTAATACTATTACCTATCTTATTTCCTTTTCAGGTTACATAAAGAAAATATGGACTATAAGAAACCTCAAAAGGTTCCATGACATAAGTAGAAGTCAGCAGTATGTTTTTGATTGTATGTCAATTAAAGTTGAAGAGAAAATCATTTCCACAAAATTCATCAAGGAATGTTCACCTCAGTCAGCCATATTGTGGAGAATATAGCTAATGTATGTTAATTAGATATGATATCCCTAATCTTATGCAAAAAAAGACAACTCAATCAACTATCTCATACAAGAAAATTTAATTATAGAAATTAAGGGCTTACCTCTAGGAGACTGATGGAGCAAAGATGAAGGACATATTAGGGTTGCATATGAACCAACTGGTAACTGGCGAGAAGTGCAATTAGTAGTCTGGTGAAGGAGATGGAATTTGTCTCAACCCTAAAAGCGATCACTTCCAAAAAACAATGTGAATATAGAACCAGAAGAAAAATCCCTTTTCTAAAGATTGAGAGAAGATGGAGCCAGAAACTGAATCTTCAAATAGCTTCCTTTGATAAATGTGTATCAAGTTCTGATCGGTGGCCCGCTCTGATACCAATTGAAAATTCGAAGGATATAGTAGTTTCACAAACTCTCCGATTTGACCGCAGTTGTTTCTAACACAATCAAAAACCAAAAAAATTAAACGCACAAATGTAAATCAACATCAAAATTTGTTAACGCAGTTCGGCACATCTTACTTACGTCTGTAGAGCCCTCACCCAACTTAATTACTTTCACCTATGATGCAACAATAATTTTACTCAAGGCATTATAAAGCCAACTCACCCAACCCTTGACACTATCCCTCATCCTCACTACCTGTGAAAGTAAATCACACCCAATAGTACGACCACCTCGCAATAACCTTAACAAATGATTTTTCTCAATAACTTTTAACAGTAAAGTTAATAAATGAACAACTTTAGTGATTAAAATAATAAAAAACATAAACGAATATACTTGAGATAAGAAAAACAACTTCTCTAATTAATTCAACTCCTTGAATGACATCTCAGAAAGTTGTTTACTAAGAAATATAAACGTTTCTTTTTCGAAATGTTGTAACGTCAGAGCTGCAAAATTCACAACAATTGCTACAATTTTTTGCACACAAATATCACTATCGACAGCCACTAGAAAGTACCCAATCAACACTCAATCCACTCAACAAATATCACACTATTGACCAAGAATAGCAGCTACAACTTCTAAAATTTTCTTACACCACAACTCACAATCAACAGCCACAAAACTAACACCCCCTGAACAATAAGACAGCCACCAAAGATTCACACACACATCAGCAAAACTTAGCTACAAAAGTCAACACTTTCAACCTTCTCCATAGCCCACTGTTATCGTTGAAGAGAAATAAAGAATACCCGACAAAAGTCACATACAAAGAACAACTTTGCAGCACTCAATGGTTATTCAAAAATAGAGGAATATACAGCTACAAAAAATATCCATAAACCCAGAAAAACAGCCCACCCAACTCAACAAACACCCAGCCAAATCATGCAAGCATCGATAGATAACTGCCACAGCTTACTGGACTCCTAATCAACAACGAAGACATTTGGAAAAGGTAGTTGCAAGGATTTTTCTCACTCTCACGAATTACCCAAAATAGTCGTTCAAAACAAAGGAAGAATGCAGCTGCCAACTCATGCATGATGAATGATTTTGTTTATTCTTGATCCATATACAAAATCACACTATAACAAAAAAAACTCAGCAACACTATATGGATCAAGAATAAACATGAATTCAACTACAAAAGGTGATTCAAGATAGCCCAAAAAACCCTGCTTCTAAGTCACTCAAATCCTATCATTTTTCCCTTCAAAAATGACACTGTACAAACCCACAACATACGTAAAACACATCAACACAACTGCTGCTATTGTCAACCGAATCTCCAATAATTATCCTTCCTTAGATATCCATTATCAAATCCCAACTTAATTAGGATTTGAAACTTATCAAACTTGTTTTGGAAGAGTCTCACAAAAATTCAACTAAGTTCAATTATCAAATAATGTTCAAAATTAAATAATTAAGATATTGACACATATCTTAACAGGTTTAGTTAGCAACAAAGTAAGGTCCAAGACAAATTCAAAATATAAGAATTTAACTTGTAATTATTTTCACAAAAGAAGTACGTTAAGCCCGATTACTTCAAGTTGAAGAATAAACATTCAAAAGATGAGTAGTGTCATAGCAAATGAGTCTGATACGGATCTTCTTTTAGTTATTGTTAATGCCAATTTCAATCTTTAGATACAAAGATGAATGGATCATAGAATATGGTTGCTCCTATATTATGTAAGTAGAATTGTGCTAATGAGAGACAATGTAGTTTGCAAAGTTGTGGGTATAGGATCAATTCAAAATTAAGATGCATGACAACATTGTGAGAAAATTGACTAATGTTCATCATGTTACTAACATAAAGAAGAATATCCTCTCTTTAAACACCTTTGGTATCACAGGCACAGGTATTTAACTAAAGTTGGAGTTCTAAAGGTCATCAAGGTTGCTTGAGTAGTGATGAAAGCCAATAAATTCAGGAATCTATATTTATTGAAAGGACTTATAGCTGCAAGCGTTGCAGCTACAAATTCGTGATTTTATGATAATGATGTCATTAAATTGTGCATATGAAGTTGGAATTTAAGTGAAAAAGATGTGACCATGTTGAGTAAAAGAGGTTTATTGCAAAGCACTGAAAAGATGGAATATTATGAATGTTGTGTCTTCAAGAACCGAAAGCGAGTTAGTTTTATCACAACCACTCACAGGACCAGTGGTACCCTAGATTATATCCATTCAGACCTTTGTGTCCTTCTTATGTTCCTTCAAATGGTGACATCAAATATATATTGATTTTTATTAATGAATTTTCATAAAAAGTTTAGGTTTTCTTAAAACATAAAATTCAAGTTTTTACTACTTTCAAGTAGTGAAAATTTTTAATTAAAAGAAAATAGGGTGGTACATTAAGGGGCTCAAAAAGACGTCTTAGATTTTTATAACAAAGAGTTCAATGAGTTTTGTTAGGAAGAGGTTATAGCTCGACATCTGACACTTAGAAAGACACCAGAACAAAATAGAGTTACAAGAGCGCTTGAACATTACTCCTATTGACAGAGCACAACATTAGCACTCTATTAGTGGTTTGCAAAGGACTTATGGGTGCAGGCTACATCCATAACTTACTATTTAGTAGATAGATCTCTATCAGTTATGATTGGTTCTAAGACTCCAAAATAATAGTAAGTTAAGAGTAATGTGCTAAGAAATGCTTTTTCTTGGGTATCCATTAAGGGTGAAGGGATACAAGTTATGGTTCATAGACTTCAACTTAACAAAAGTTATAATTAGTAAAGATATGACTTTTGCTTAGCAGGAAAAGCTTAACCTAAAGTCAGAGTCTTTTATCCCTTTTAAAATAAAATCAATAAAGAATAATTCAGAGAAGCCAAAATAGGAAGTAACTTGCTACTCCATTCAGACAAATGTTGCTTCAGAAACATCTTAGTGAGATCCACCATTCAATTTAGGTAGAGTTAAGCAAACTTAACAAGAAGTCCCTTACAGTATAACCAAAGGCAAGAGTCAAAGAAAAATAAAGCCACCACCAAGATATACAAACTATGCAGAGTTAGTCTCTTACATTTTATCAATAGCAGATAAGGTTAACAACAATGGTCAACTGTTCATATTTTCATACGTTATCTCTGGTGCATATTCAAAAAAAATGGATAATGATAATGTAAGAAGAGATGGATTCCTTGTATGAAAAAAATGGTACTTGGAAATTAGTTAAAACTTAAAACTACCACAAGGGGAAAAGATCGTTATAAATTGATCTTCAAAAGGAAGAAGTCCTCTCTAAGAGAAGAAAGAGTCAAATATAAAGATCACATAGTTATAAAGGGATATAGTCAAGTATTAGGTGTAAATTTTAATGTTCTCACATATGGTAAAACAATGTTCCATTCGGGTTTTGCTCACAATAATAGCTATGTTTGACTTCGGGTTCGTATAATTGGATGTCAAAACTATTTTTTTACATAGCAATTTGGAGGAACAGATTTATATATAGCAACCTAGGGATTTATTACTGAAGACAAGAAAGATTAGGTTTACTTGTTGAAGAAATCTCTTTATGGCTTACAACAATCTTCTAGATAGTGGTACAAGTGACTTGACTCATTTATGACTATCCATTGCTATTCGAGGAACATGCACGATATTTGTATTTTTTTCGAAAAATTATCTGATAGGTCTTTCATTTATTTGCTCCTATATATAGATGATATGCTCATTATTTTAAGAAGTACGTTTGAAGTCAACTAGTTGAAGATATAGTTGAGTAATGAATTTGAGTGAAATATTTAGGAGTGACAAAGAAAATTCTCAACAGAGAAATCTATAGAGAAGAGAAAGCAGAAAAATTATTTGACTAAAAAAAAGTATACTAAGGGAGTCTCAGAGCATTTTGGGATGAAAAAGTCAAATATGTTAGTACTCTCCTAATTGCTCATTTCAAGTATTCCGTCGCCTTATCTCCTCTAACAAACGAAGAAATTGGTGATATGACACATATTTCGTATGCAAGTACGGGAACAGAAGATCTATTCTCTGATGGTATGAACCCATCTAAACATTTCACACGAGTTAGTGTTGTTAGCAGATACATGACTAACCTTAGTAAAACGGATTAATAGGTGGTGAAATGAATTCTAAGATATTTTGGAGGTTTAATTGATACTTGTTTGGAATTTGGAAGAAGAAATGAAAACTTAGGTTAGTTTTGACAAAAGGAGATTAGTTACTAATTTTGTGTCTTGCTTAGGTAATTTTTCAAGGCAATATTGTAGTGAAAAAGAATGATACTGAAGCTAATCCTGACATACATGTTAATAAAGTCTATTCCAGTAACTAGGTTCAAGCATTGCTTGACATTAATATCTATTAATAGCATTTTACACCCTTAATTGGGCTATATTGAGGAGGTAGAGTGAAGTAACTTTAATGATATTTCAAGCCGAAGCGTAGATATTTGACGTGACTTTACATTGCCACTACTTGGAAGCCAAGCTTAATGCTAAGCCACTAACATTCCTGGTCATAAAAAAAATTAAAATCATTAATTTATCTTTTCTTACCATCCAAGAACTTCAACCTATAAAAGAATTGAAAAACTTATTTCCAATTGATTATAAAAATCAAGAACGTTAAATAATACGCAATATTATTTGTATCTTGTGAAACTCACTTATGAATGTCTTAAGTTGTAATCTTGAGTATATTTATATTTTGAGTTAAGGTAATATCTTTTTATAATTATTGTTTTTTCTCTTTAATAAAATTTTGCTCTTTCACCTGTATTTACAGAATTAAAATCGAATCATATATTTTAATTTTTTTATACTTATCTTATTATTCTTAATCTATTTTATTATTATTATTTGTCACAAATATTTTGTCATCCAGAAATTTAATAGTTATCTATATCCTGCTGAGTTTTTTTTTTAAAAACACCATTTCCTACTTCAGATTGGATCAATTATTAAATCAAATCCCATGTTAGAATGGCAAAACGACAGTAATCAGATTCTGCCACCATCTTGAAAACTTCCTTTTAGGGAAAACCAGCTCTTTAAATTCATTAAGTGAGCTGTACTCACCACAGCCCATCGAAATCTACTTCTAGTACAGTGGAAAGAAAACAAAAATTATGGAACTCAAATTGGAAGATGGTCACGCATTTGCTTGTATGATCTCCAGTGAAATGAAAAATAAAGAGCAGGCTTACAAACATAGTTATCTGAGCCTGTCAGTGGTTTGCTAAATCATCGTCCTCGCCCTGGGACAAGAAAACAAGTCATCAGAATTTACTTGCATGAACTCCCAGCCTCCCAATGCCAAAGGAGAAAATATGATACTTTAAGCAACAACCTAACCTGGACTTCCAGGGTTTCAGTTTTGGTAGATGAACATTCAGAATCTAAGTAAATTTTGGTGGTGAGATTAAGCTGTAAAAGGGACAACTAGTGTTATTTCATGGAAATCCCAACCAAGCATTGTTACAAAATGAAGTACCTCTGTAAATTAGTTACCAAATTGTTTTTTACCTTTCTACTGTTAACTGCAATGCTTGGACCATTTGATGCAGATTGAAATTCAGAGGAAATTGACTGCAGATGAGAGAGCACAAACCAGTAATTGATCATAATGTATAAAGCTAGCATGCTGGTCTCCTAGTGGTTACCAGATCAACAACTTATTACTTGTCTTTCCATATTTAATACAATAACTTCTGACGGAATTAATGTGATAATTTCTTTTACGGGGATGACGACTGAGTTTTGCTCTTCGCAAAGTAAAGCTGCATAAAATGGTAACTAGCGCTCGCTATAGGCAGACTGAACTCTTAGCAAGGGCAGAAAAGGCGTTCGTCCGGTGTTCAAGCTCGTGGGGAGCCTATTAGTTGCAAGCTATTTTATGACATAAGAGCCTTCCACTTAAGCCAAGAAGCAGGCAAGGAAAAGTTTTCATTCTTTAAAGATTTAAAAGAATTTATTCATGGAGCAAACATCAATCTCAATTTAGTAAAACAGATAGTGTTCGTTAGCATACATTCAAAGACTTCTTTTGGGAAAGTGAAACAATGATGGAAGAGGACATTTCAAAATAAATTAAATTTGTTTTTTCTTCCTCCTGCAATTGTCTAATACCATTGATATATCTTTATAATATATAGTCAAGCTATTATTGTTCTGTCGTGTCTGCCTACTTATCCCAATTCCATACAATTACTTTTATTTTTTAGTCTAATTATGTTATAATTATTTCGTTTGATGTTTCTCAAAAAGTATTTGTTTGGATGTAAAAAAGGAAAAAAAAAACAAGCTGGATAATTAATAAAATCCCAAAAAGGAGCTATCGATAAATTTATTAAAAGAATAGGCTCCTCTAATAAGAATACTGAAAAATTAAGTTTTTTGGTAAATTAAGTTAAACTAATTTTGAACAACCTAATGAAAATTTAAGTGATGAAATTTATATTTATAAAGATATTAGTAATTTGAGTGAGCGTCTTCATACACCAAGTACATCCAATATAAAAAATTTAAAGACAAATGAGTAAGTAATCTCTTCCTTGAATATTTATGATCCAAAAAATTAAGATAATCTTAACAATAAAACAAGGGACATTTTAGTTTAAAAAAAGCTTGTAAGAAAATTGAATCTTGTGTTTCCTTTAGACAATACGTCTTGGTATTTTTCATATTGTTATGGCTTTAAAAAATTAAACAATGAAGAGATTAGCAATAAAAAATGATTGATTTACTCTAAACATGTAGAAGAAGTATATTATTTTTGTTGTAAGTTATTCAAATCTAGTAGTAAACAAAGTCCATTAGCAAATGATGGATTTAGATATTAGAAGCATCTTAGTATAAGACTCAAAGAACATGAAAGTAGTGATGAACATATGACTAACATGAAGACTTAAAATGAAGTAAGAGTAAAATTAAGCAAAAATCAAACAAATTAATAAAGATTTACAATAAGAAATTGCAAAGGAGAAAAAAATGTTAGAGACAAGTTTTACTAAGAATAATTTATGTTGGTGAAATTTGTTGCCAAATATAATTTAACTTTTCAAGAATCCAATGAAAAATTTTACCAAGATAATGATGGTAAGTTTTAGCGATTGATTAAGATGATTGTTGAATTTGATGTGATAATACAAGATAATATTAGAAACATTCAAAATTATAAAATTCATCATTATTATTTTAGTAACAAAATTCAAAATGAGTTGATTTCTTTTTTGACTCATAGTATTAGAAGAACTATCATAAAGATCATTAAAGAGACGTACTTCTCTATAATTCTTAATTGCACCTTAGATGTGAGTCATTAAGAATAAATAAGTTTGTAGTACAAGATAGGAATACGTTAAGTAACAAAATAAAAATAGAAGAGTACTTTTTAAAGTTCTTAAAAGAAAATGACACATATAAATTGGGACTTTTCAATTAATTATTAAATACATTTAAGTCTCTTGATTTTAATGTCCACAATGTGAGGTGTCGAAATTATAACAATGGTTCTAATATAAAGGAAAGTACTAAGACATTCAAAAGAGATTACTTGAAATAAATCCAAAAGCATTATATGTTACGTGTTTGTCAATCTTAATCATATTCTTAGTAATATGGTGCATTCTTGTGTTAAAGTTGTTTTAAGTTCTCCTAAAATGTAGAATGTTTTATTTAATAATTTTATAAGCTTAACCATAAAATCATTGTCCAATACTTGATAGAAGAGTTAAATTAAAGGTGTTAAAAGTTATTAGATTTCAAGCTTCTCAAATGAGATCGGCTTTAGTATAATTATTTAGATCTTGTGATGATCCCAAATTAAAGAGTAAAGTAAAAAGTTTGATTAGTGCATTTAAAAGTTTTGAGTTTTTACTTGATATGATTATTTGGTACGATATTTTATTTATTATTAACATGGTGAATCAAAAGTTGCAATCTAACTCTAAGTGCTTCAATGCTACCATAGATTTTCTTTTTTTAAAATTAAAAATATTACCAATGAATTTACCAAATAAGTCAATATCAACAACTAAAATTCTTAAATTTATTAAAGTTGCTAATTGTTATCCAAATATTTCAATTACTTATCAAATCCTATTAACTATACCTATGATTATAGCACTAACTAAGAGAAGTTTTTCAAAGTTAAAATTATTAAAAACCTACTTGAGGTTATCAATATCACAAAAAAGAGTTAATGATATGGCCATTTTATGTATCAAAAAGAATATATCATACAATATTGATCTTGATACTATTATAGATGATTTTGCATTTAAAAATATATGAAAAAATTATTTTTCATAATCATCTATATGCTTATTAATGCAATTCTGTGGCTACTTAGTGTTTTGCAATCTAATGTTGCAATCTTATTTGAAAAGCTTAAAATCTAATAGCTTTTACATTTTTTATTCAACCCTTCTAAGAATTAGACAATGATTTCACAATTAAGCCTGAAATATTAACAAATAAAACCTTCCACCTTTTAAGAGAACTTGAAAATAATTGTTATGTCTCTGAGAATAGGATCGAGTTATCGGGCGATTGAGCAAAAAATCAAATTCAACTCTCTTCCCTTTGTTGCGATTCTTTTGTCGACCTATCTTGAATAGATTTTCAGCTCTTCAAAGGAAGGCTGATACCTTAGAGTTCGATAGAGAGAACTCTGATTTCTTATTTGAATAAATTCTGACTTGCCTTTTATTAATTCCGATTGCCTTTAAATAGGCAAGTCTCCTTACAATAATA
>JANIHZ010000001.1:4015035-4056306 GCA_027478365.1 Erythroxylum rufum
ATTAAATTAATGACAAATACATAAAGATAAAGAATGCCTTCTATTAATAAATAATAATGTCATACAATACAACCAAACTAAATTGGCTACTAGGGCATAAACTGACAATAGCATCTTGAACAAGAGTTCGCAGTTGGAGAAGTTGGTTCAAGAAAAAGGAATTAGAGGCTTTTTGGTAACGAGCTTTGGAGTAACTGGTAAGGTTATTTTTTAATGACCAAAAGTTCACAGGTTCAAGATACAGAAATAGCTTCTTTGCAAAATTTAAAGGAAAGATTGCGTACAATTGATGTCTATTCCTTGACCCTCACGAACCGGGGTAAGCATTTAAATAAGGTATAAATAATATAAAAATTATAATTATTTTCACAAAATATAAGAAGTTTCCACTAAAATTTTAAGTTATAAAATGTTAGTAGAAATTATTAAACGATCAAAATTGGTATTTTGTACCTTTTCTAAAAATTAACTACAGAAAAAGGTGAAGAAAAAGAGGTTGAGAGGACAAAAAAATCACATACCTTTTTGGAACAGAGAAGAGGCAAACGTCAAATTTTGAAGTTTTCATTTTGTGTGTGGTTATTATAACCTTTCATGCATGAAACTTTTTTATAATTTTATTCTTTTAGTGTCCACTTTGTTGTAGAATTTTAATAATGACCACAAATATAAACTCTTTTTAATATAATACCATAACTTTCACGAACATTACAAAATTAAAAAATAAAAAATTTGCTAACTATAGATAAGAAAAAGGTTTAAAGATAAGAACCTTATAAAGAAAAAATAGAGGAAAAAAACATTGTTTATCTCTTTACAAAAAGTAATATACAATTAAGTTCAAATGTAAGAAAGTTCATTAGACTTAAGGAAAAATCATCATGTGATAGATAAACATCTATTTGTATAATACTTTTTAATTTTTATTTCTTGATGGTTTGGATCTTACAACCTTATTTGTGTTCTTTGTAAAAAGTTGGAATAATAATATAGAGAACACTTATTCTTTCAATATAGTTTCTCTAAAGCAGTATAGAGTAAGTTTTGCATTTGTTGTCTGAAGCTTTTGTTAATTATGACTGATTATCTTCTCTTAATTGGATCATTTGTGCTGCTAATTTGAGGTCCCAAGATGCCCCTATATACAAAATTGCCTTCACGACTACGATATATTCTATGTGGAAGGATAGAAACAAGAGGATCTACAAGAATGAGGAAGTAAAAAATATATCTTAGTTGACAACATTGTTAATGGGATCCGAGCCCTTATGTTAGCTAAATTTGATCAACATGATCTATCCCCAGGAATGAAGACCAGATGAAATTTATAATGTTTTTTTTTTCAGCTATCTCTTACTTATTTATGTAATTTGTCATGTCTCTAGCTGTAACATTTGTTTGAAATTGTCTTAAGTTGATTTTATTGTAACGTTGAGGTAGTTTTGCTATCGTTAATGCAATAATATTCAAATTTAAAAAAAATTCTAAGGAATGTATTAGAAAGTAGAGTTCTTAATAAAAATATAGACTAACAGGAAAGGCATTTAACCTCCAATTCTATAAGGAAACAAGAAAATGGCTCAACTTAAAACTTAACAATTGATTAACAAGCAAAAAAGTATTGACTATTAATAACTTATCCAGTCATAACTATCAACTTGTGTCTCAGTCTTAGATCTTAAGCAATTCAGTAACACAAAGGAAGTTTAGTAGCTTATAAACCCTATTTGCATGCAATGCTCATGCTACATTGAAAGTGAAGTTGATGAATCCATACGTGTCCACTAATCATGTCATTTAGCTCATAGAGTATTTATATTGATTGACATTTAATGCTTTTAAAAATTTTAGAGTTTCTTTCATTTCAAATAGTGTATAAACTAAGCAGCCAAAAGATTTTTTAACTACAAGAATATCTCCTTTACATTTTTCTTGACCGTTTCTTATTTAAGATATAATGTTGGACAAATCAATATATGAACGAGATAAGTTGCAAGCCTTTTTGTATTTCCTCCCATGAATAAGATAAGAAGCTACATTTCAAGAGTTAGCCGAGAGATGGATTTAGAAAATTATCGACAAAGGGGACATCAATTGATAATGTTAGAAAAACTGTGGAGTTTCTCAAGAGTGGAAAGCCTCTTTTTGAAGGCAAGCCATAAAATGAAGGAAATCTTAAGGGATACCTACTTAAACTAAGTCACTCTATACTAAGGCACCTTAGGTAATTTGGGCATGAGAAGTTGTTTATAAGATTTATTAGAGAAAACACCAAATGACTGCTTTGACTAGTATATGTGATCAAATTTGTTAAAGTTTAGAATAAAGCCTTGAGCTAGAACAACAAGCACACAAGGAACTACTTTCTTGAACAATGTCACTGGATCCTTGATAGTAGCCTAATCGTGTATTATGTTCTTGCGACTTAAGAATTCGTTGTTGTTTTTCAAAGGATTAATGTTACTCTACTTGTGAAATTAGAAGATGATATTAGCTCCATCACTAAGCTTGTAGTTGAGTTGTAATCACACCTGAATCCTCATCCTTAAAATGTGTAACATAGTCTATAAGGTTTTAGGCCTTGTATTCCAGAAACTTTTGCCCTTTAGTAATAACATATACACCCACTAAAACTGTAAGGATTCTTGTCAGTTAATAATCTCCAAATTCTTTAGATCATCAGGGTTTTTTTGTAAGTTTTATTGGATAAATTCCAAACTACTTTTTAGGAGGGCAAACCTCATTTTATTTGACTGTGGCCAATAATTTTTTTTATAACATCACTTGTATAGAAAGATTTTGAGTATCCTCTTCATAGATTTGGTCAAGTTTTTAGGAAGGAAACTGTGTGAGGTCTAATACACATACAAGGAATTGAGGATGGAATTGATTAGCTAAAACTTTACTAACAAATGAAAGGCATTTATTGCACCAGCTGCTAGCTCTTATTTGAATATTTTCAATTAAACGAAAGTCTTTATAAGTTGGCCTTTTATGGGAGATAGGAATGCCCAAGTAGGTAAAAGGAAGTTATTCTATCTTAGGGATTATTTAATGAGCTATAAGTTGCAAGCAAGCTGCACTAAATGAGAGTATTATATAACCCTTGGCTTTGTTCATGGAGAGGCTAAGGATTCCTCGAAGGTTCTTAATGAAGTCATTAACACGGTGATGGAGGAGAGATCAGCCCCTGACAGGAGGAGTAAATCATCTGAAAAGGACAAACAACGAATCTTCAACAACAACTTGCATTTGTTTCGGTACTTGAAATTTCTTTTCTGGGCAATGATTCTTCCAATAAGTTATTAAGGACCTCAATGCATAAGTTAAATGTGTATGTATATATTTGATCCCATTGTCTCAGACCCTTAGCATCTTTGAAGAAATTTGTAGATTCTCCCGCTGCCAAGATGCGATAAGAGATAGAACCAATGCATTGTTACAGGATTCCTAACTTTTTTTTTAAAAAAATTGTAATGAGTCCCAAGAGTTATAGAATTTTTAAATCGATTGCCGTTTCTTCTAAGCCTATTTTGAACCTAGATACAATTTTGTTCTTAATAAATAGTTAATTTTGGATTTAAGTATACCTAATTAAAGAGTTAACTAATAAACCAAAAATTAGTAAAAATAAAAATTATTTTATGTATAATTTTAATTTTGTATTATTAAAAATTGTAGTACTAGAAACTTTGAATAAGCGTCTATCAAATTATCATGTCATAAATTATTGCACATTGTTATTATTTTAAACTTGTATAATTATTTTATTATTAATTTTTTTAAAATTTTAATATTATGAAATATTTTAAGTAATTTAAAATAATAAAATTATGTAAAAATGACTATTGTTTTACATTTATTAAAGGTTGCTTATTTTCATTAATCGAAATCACCTAGTTCAACAAAACGATAGGCCATTTGATTTGTGCAATGTAGGAGCATATTATTTTTCTGGTGTAGCCGTAGGACACAGGTATGCCTCACAAATGTACCTTTAGAGACACTCAAGTCTTATTAGCTTAATCTTTTCTAGGGAATTGGCAACATGTATAAAGTCGAAGCACAATTATGATAGAGGAATCGAGAATTTTGATTGATAAAAAAGCTGCATTATTAGATTCTGAATTATTGACATAGAGCCAGAGGCATAGGTAACCAGGACAATGCATGCATGCCACTGCATGCATGGGGTCTTTAAGCTCTCTGACACTAAAAGCCGGCCTCGAGCTCCGTTAGGCCACTTGATGTCATTCACTATGACAATCATTGTAGTTGGCTGTCGGTCACAGTTTGCCATTTTCCATTGCCATGTTGGGCCATCCTGCTTTTTGCACTTGGAAGACAGGGAATGATTACGGTATGAGATAAAGCAGTCCTTATTCTTTTACTAGAGTTCACTTATTTTTAAAATTTACAAGGACCTGTGTTTGGTTTAGAGCGTGAGTGATGGTAACTTAATATGCAAACTGTAGAGTTAAGATGAATCCAACTTTTAGCACTCATAATTAGGCACTGTTTTATCTGAAACATCATACGTCGTGTACTTCATAGAATGCTTATTTGTTTAGGCTATAAGTTGCTAACGCAAGTATATTGATGGCTACAGAGAATAGGAATGGGAAATTCATCCTGTGCAAGATAACATTCATTTTCACACTGAATTTCCCTCTTGTCGCCTCCACCGAACCTTAGCTGGCAATGTCCATTAATTAACATGTACCGGATATAGCTAGCTTGGAATCGTAAGCTTGTAGTTGTGCTGAATTGTCAGTTTTGTAGAAGTGAAGACCTTTTCTGAATAGAGGTAGTAATTGGCCTCGTATTAAAGTGTTTTTAATTAAACTTAGAGTCGAGGCCCAACTCTTCTAAATAAGACGATGTAATTAAAAAAGATATTGTTATATATTTTTTAGGCTAGTCTAGACATGAGCATCTCAAGCCCAAGCAGGCCTAGGTCCAATTAAAAATATGATTTTATATTTTTAATTTTAAAAATTTTAAAATGATAACGTCAATTCATAATCAGTTCATTGTCATCCCTATTTTTAAAAATATTTTACACATCCCTTTTTTCTATTGGAATTTCTAGATTATGTAATTTTTACTCATCAATGAAAACCGTTATATGATATATAAACTAGTTTATTAAGAAAGCGATTAAGTGATTTTGTGCTTAAATTAGCAAGTATGGTGCTTGAAAGATAAACCTCTTGTTTATTTATTTATAATATTTGAATTTAAAACACTTCAGGCGCATGATTTATTGTAGCAATCAAAATAACATTTGAAACTTCATCATGTTGGTTATGAATGAAGTATCAATCATGCATATATGACTTAGAAATTTAAATTGCGAACTTGGTGGCCATAATACTATGATAGCATTGTATTGATGGTTGATAGTAGCAATTGTAATATGTAATAGTACCTAGTTACGTATTTCGGATTGAACGTGAAAGGGCAAGAAATAAAAAATGCGCAAAATATCTAATTTCGATCTCTGTAACTTCAAACGAGCTTTTCGAAGCTGAAATGAGCACGAATCCACCGCCGTCTTCACGGGAACTGCTCTCTAGAATGCGAATAAGGCCTTTCTACATTTTTCTCAAAACGTAAACTCTCTTAATGAGTCAGAGAATCCTTATGTTTACGATTGATATATCAGCAACTGTAGGAGACCTTAACCTTTATATATAGCTTCCATATCGGGCTTCTCCATTATAAGCCAATATGAGTCTGGTCTACACTGATTGAGATCCATTTTTCACACAGACTTTGACCCATTGATTTAGATCATTTATTGGGTCACTTTATTATCGTTATTTGGATCAAATTACACAACTTAACCGATAAGTTATTGAAAAACCAAAAAATGCAATTAAATGTTGTCCAACTTTATGAGAAATGACAAAATTGTCCAACATTCTCCCCCTTGAACAAGTATTAATTACAGTTTTGACTCCAGTTTAAAAACTTGGTTGAGCCACGCTACTGAATTAGTCGACTAGGTTTAAAGATAAAATATTTGATCCAAAGATAACGAAAGTTCATCATTCCGTTCTGCAAGGCTTTCGATACTGAAAAGTATCAAATGCATGCGTCATGTGCGACACAGGTCTAATACAATCACGTATACCTAATATCTCACTAACATGAATGGGAAAAACGAGTGTGGTAAACTAGAATGATACTTTATGATCTAAATTATATCATATTCGTTTGTAGGTCTCGATTTCTCCAACTTTATATTAAACCGCATATGCTAAACTACATTAGAGAAATCTTGATTTCTCTTACCAAATGCTAAACAACATTACAGAAAACTTGTTTCGTCTTACCAAATGCTAAACTGCATTAGAGAAAACATTTATTTTCTCCAACTTTATGTTAAACTGCATTAGAGAACCTTTATGGGATTGAAAAATTATATCCTCCTATGTCATGTCAAACTTCATGGATATCCGTTTAAAACTGTATGCGTCTAAATGACATAGGCACAAAGTCAATTTGTATATATGCCCAATGACCTTTAAATGCTTAAGATCGACACAAATCTTAAGAGTTTCAAGCGTATTATGACACTATATGATAACATTTATTATTGAGGATAAACGATGATCATCTCTATTGATGAACCAATATCCTGTCATAATACATCAAAATGTACAAATGTACATGGAGCAAACACAACGATTCCCTAACTAACAGTGTCTAAGGACGTCAAAACACCCATACTTAATACTTGTGTCACAAACACAAGTGGGCGAAGTCCTTTAGTTAAAGGATTGACTATCATTTCCTTAGTCCTTAAATGCTCCAAACTTTAATGTCACATTTTTGTACCAACACCTTTATGACCAAACAATTGACTTTTAAATGCTAAGACCCTATGATATTCTTAGTTGTTATTAAACAACACAGCAGCAAGATTATCACAGTACAACTGAATTGGTCTAGCCACTAAATTAATTACAGACAACTCAAAAATCAAGTTTCTGAGTCAAACCGTTTGTGAAACAGCCCTATAGCATGCATGGTTGAGGAAATCACCCGTGTCTACTTGACACTCTTCCACGACAATGTACCATCTGCAAACTTAAAACTTAAGTGGACTTTCGATCATCTGGACACATGGCTAAAATTTGAATTTGAATTCTCTACGAGGTTTAGACTATTGACTTTTCTATATGTCAACATATAATCCTTAATTCCTTTTAGTATCTCAACATTCGCTTGACTGCATTCTAATGGTCTACATCCGGGTCAACCAGATATTAACCAAACAGTCAAATGGTGAATGCAATGACCTGCCTAGTACATAGCCGAGCATACATTAGGCTATCAACCGTACTAGAATACGAAACATTCCTCATAACCTCTCTCTTTACTTTATTCTTTGGATACTGTGCCAAAGATTATCTCTCATTATGAGAGATAGATACTACAATAGGTTTACAGTTAACCGTATTACACCTTTGTAATATATACTCAATGTATGCACTCTGTGAGAGGTCTGATGAGTGTTGAGATCTGTCCCGGTGAATCTGAATACCTAGGGCAGAAGATGCTACACCAATGTCCTTCATGTCAAAGTTCTTGATCAAAAATTACTTAACCTTATACAACATGGTCAAGTAATTTGACGTGAGGAATATATTATCCACATGTAGTAATAGGAAGATAACTTTGCTCCCCCTGACCTTATAATACAAGCATATTTTTAACTTTATTTTACATCAAGCCGAAAGAGGCCAAACCTTATCAATTGTAAGGTATCACTTTTGGGAGGTTTGATACAAACCATATATTGATTTGCTTAATGTGCAAACTATGTCAGTTCTATCTGGATCTTGAAATCCTTCAGGTTGTACCATATAGACCACTTCATAATGGTCTTTATTAAGGAAAGCGATTTTGACAACCATCTGATATAACTCTATATCGTCGTGAGCTACAATTGTCATAATTACTTAAAATGTATCCTACGAGGATACGGGAGAAAAAGTAACATTAAAGTCAACCTTTCTCCCTGAGTGAACCATCAGGCAACTAAGCAAGCTCATAAATCGCTGAGCTTTATCTCGAAATCCTTTAGGTCTTAAAACTTCATTTACAACTAACGGGTTTGCAGTTCTAATGCAAATCAACTAGCTCCCAGACTTTACTATGCTTCATGACTTGCATCTCATCAGTCATTGCAACCCAACACAAATCTGCATTAGGTCCAGAAACAACTTCTATAAAAGTAACTGGATTCGTAACATGTCTAATAGCATAGTCCTGTTCACCTGATAGACTGTGAAAATAGATGAGATAGCAGGTCGTCTCAGTCTAGTGGATTTACGTAACTGTATTAGATCTTATACCCCAGGAACCTTTGTATTTACAGGCATGGGTTCCTGTTCCTGTACAGGCACGGTATAGAGACCTAGATCCACCGAATCTAACAGTATGAGTAGCGGGTACATGATAACTGTAGTATCTACCCTGCTATCATTTGAAAGGTCAAAGGGCCTGCCTACCATCATAATTGACATTGTATTCCAGAAACTTAGATGTTTGTGATTGCACTATTCTAGTCCCACATTCTCTACGGTAAAAGCTTTAGCCTTAACATGGTTAGGATATCTTACTAAATAGCACTGAGCACAACAAGCATGCAATTTATCTTTATAAGGATTATACTAACTCAGTAGGGTAGTCCCATATGCGAATGTGTGCAAAGCTGGGTTTCCATACTTTTAAATGATTAGGAAGATTAGTCATGTTCTGCATTGACTTCTTCAAGTCCTTTAGGGTGCAGTTATGTCTTTCGGCAACACACCATTTTGCTCAGACCTAGTCAGCATAGTGAATTAAGTCATTAATCTAATTGATTTCATATATTTGGCAAGCTGACTTTTTTAAGTCCTGAAACACCATGTTTACCATGATATTCTCCTCCACGGTCAAATCTGACTATCTTGATAAATTTTCCCAATTGGTTCTCAACCTTCAATCTTTAAGCATGAACACATAACTGTAATGGAAATAATCATCAACAAATTTCATAATTCATTTAGAATTGCACAATGCAACTGTATAAGGTCTGCTGATATCTTTATGTATCAAACTCAACAAGTCAAAAGCATGAGTTGACTTTAATATCCTTATTAGTCAACTTATCCCCACAACAGTCAGCACATGTTCCCATATCATCATAATCTAGAATTGAGAAATGCTTTTCTTGATCAATTTCTCAATCCTAGTGCTGGAAATGTGGCTTAAACTTGTATGCCACACTATTTATAACTTCTCATTCATCAGGTTTCTTCATTTCATAACTTGTTTAGCAAGATACGAAGAAGCACATATCTAATTTGGGGTAAGACACATTCTATACAAACCATATGATAAGAAAGTTGTACCATTATATTTTGCAATAAACAACAACTGTATAACAGAAGCATTAAATACAAAACATTAACCCTCTTTGTCCAAAATTGATCAAAAGATCACATATAAAATGTGACGTGTAAAACCCAAATGAACCTTACTACAAAATTCAGTATATACATTCCCCATAGATATTACTTTTATTTCTTCATTGCTGGAACCATCGGTTTCTCCTTCCCTTTATTTAGCTTTATCCTAGATATGAACCCCCTGCATCGTGGAAGCACCTTGATCAGATGCTCCACTATATAGCCACCAAATACTTAATGCAACTATCGCAAATTAGATTAATAAATTAATAAGCCAAGAAGTTACTTGATGGTCATAGTCTTTCCTTTTAGGCCTTATACTACTAGTTTCTTTATATCTTGCGGACCTTTACCAGCACTGGATTGACCAGCGTCAGCAAGTAGAGAAGATTTTGACTTTTTACCTTTGATCTTAGCGGGTTTCATCTTTGCTTTCCCTTTTGTTGCTTCGAGGGTTGTAGGAGTAACAAACTTGAGTTTCTCCTCCTCAACAACGCAATGGGCAATCAAAGCATTAAAGTCCCATTCCTCATCCTACGAATAATATGTCATCACTAGATTACTAAACTCTAGAGGGAGTGTATTCAGAGTCTGGTGAACTATGAAGACATCAGGAAGAGGAATGTTCAGCATCTTCAGTCTACTATGAAGATGGATCATTTTCGATACGTACTCCATCACTCCCTTTTTTCCCATATACCTCGTAGAGAATAATTCTTTCATTAAGGCATTTGTCTCAACATTAGGTGAGACTGTGTACCTCTGCGAGGCATCACCCAGAAACTCCTTCGTTATGTCTATGTCTAGAAGTTCACTAAGCAGATGGTCAGTTATGGATCTATTAATGGTCATGCAACATAATTTGTTAGACCAATCCTAGACTTTATAGGCTGCTTTATGAACTCTCGAACTCATGGATGTAGGTAAAGATGGCCTATCTGTCCGTATGACCATATTAACCTTAGCTATCTCCATAACATTCAATACATCCTCTGTCCACTTCTGCGTATTGAAACTGGTTAAGGTTTCAATGGTGACACTTATTTTGTTGACTAAAAAGGTGACTTCAAAATGATAATATTTAAATTAGCACAAATGTAGGATAACAACGATACTTAAAGCCATTAACCAATCTCTTTACTACAAAACCGATCACACATATTATGAAATACTTGTGGGTTGAATACATAACATATGCAACTAGGCTTCCACATAAAAGCGATCGGAATACAAACTATCAACTCTTATGACATTACCACCTGTGGGCGAATAGATCATTTAAGCAATGACTTTACTCTATTCAATGCCTTTATGCACATCTCAAATTCTCATGTAAGGCCAACGCCTATAGGCAGAATAACCAAACATGAGACCAGATACATCTCCTATTGTGTAAGCAAAACAATTCAAAATACTGACTCGAAAGGCCACTATGGTGACTACATCCTCATTAGCACTCAAAAAGTCCATAAACATAAGGGATACATCTTTATGTTATCCTCACATTCTTTATGGGCATATGGTATGTGACAATGTAACATCAGTAAATGCAAAAACTTGAATGCACAGTCTCATTGTCACACACTCATGCTGAAGACATTCTTTGAAAACTTCATTTGAGACTTTCATAAAAGAAATATTTCAGTAGAGTGACTATCGTGCATCACCAGACACATAATAAATTACTTAAGACACGAGAACCTCATGTATGTCCCTTATGGCAAGTTTGTTGCACAAAAATTCACTCAAAATGGCTTCAAAATGTCTTAATTTCTTTTCCGAGCGATTATCATGCAATTCCAAACACTAAGCATAAGACTCGAGACACACAAACTTGAAGTATCTCCCTCATGTGATGTTTGAAGCATGAAAGTTCACTTGAAATTGGATTCAGAATACCTTAATTCTTTTTTTAGAGTTAAACTTTAATTTATTTATAATGTAATAAATCCAGAAAAATGAAAAACTCACTTTATGAATTTTCCAGACCTGAAAACTGACCCAAAACACCCCGGGACACCCTTACGAGAAATCTATTTTTTTGTGTTTTTTAAATTACTGTTAAAATTCTGTAGGCTGACGTTAGCACTGCGTCAACGCACTGTAGCGCTGACGTCATCTATGACGTTAGTTGCTAGTGGAGTACACGCGCCGTCCAGTGACGCGCCTCAACAGTGAACAGTGTGTGCCCATGCGTGCTTATCCGATGATGCGTGGGTAGCACGAGTCGACACGTGGCACGACACGGCCCCTCAAGGTGGTACATGCGCTCGACGGTCTCCATCATTCCCATCAAAAAATGGCAATTTTCGGTGAGTTCCAAGCCGATTTTTCGCGCTGCTGGGCTCATTTTCACCCCGTTTCTCAAAGCTAAACATATTTATACTACTTTCATGCAATAAAAAGCAAGAAAAATTGAGAAACAAAAGTTAAATCTCCGAAAACCTTATAGAGAGAAAACAAAAAGATCTTCGTGTTTAACCACCCGATCACATCACCGTTATGATACCATGTGTAATATGTAACGATACCTTAATTACGTATCACGAATCGAACGTGAAAGGACAAAAAACGAAGAAATGCAAAAAATAGTTGATTTCGATCTCCGTAACTTCAAACGAGCTTTCCAAAGCCGAAACAAATCTACCGTCGTCTTTACGAGAACTGCTCTCTAGGACGCAGGTAAGATTTTTTAAAGTTTTCTCAAAACGTAAGCTCTCTTAACGGGTCAGAGAATCCTTATGCTTACGATTGATATATCAACAATTGTAGGAGACTTTAACCTTTATATATAACTTCCATATCGGGCATCGTCATCACAAGGCCGATGTGAGTCACAAGGCCGATATGAGTCCGGTCTATATTGATTGAGATTTATTTTTCACACGGACTTCGACCTCTTGATTTAGATCATTTATTGGTCCACTTTATTATCTTTATCCGGATCAAATTATGTAACTTAACCCATAAGTTATTGAAAAACAAAAAAATGCAATTAAATATTGTTTAACTTTATAGGAAATGACAAAATTATCTAACAGTAATTATACGTACATTCACTACAATAATTGTACTAATGTGCAATTGTAATATTATTTAGAACTTTACGTGATGCAATGCAAAATCCTTGGGACATGCAGCTTGACTCTCCTTTATCACAGAAATCGAATCAGCATCGTAAAGCAAGCAATGAGAGTTCATGTCACACGCTAAAGCCAAAGCCAAGAACCATCCCTAATGTCAAAGATGAAGAGAGCTTGTATTAGAAGCAAACCCCAGCTTCGATGGGACTTCAAGAACAGAGTGGAAACAATGCCATTTAGGGTAATCACGCACATGAGATGCTGTTCTATTGGCAATTCAGTGATGTTAAGACTAAAAATTGTCACCTCAAGTCGTGCATTTTCCACATGTAATTTCCAAAAGAAATCAATAGATGAGGATCGATTAGACCGCAAAGAATTCCCCCACATGCTCAAACCAGAGCACGACTGTGTTTGGAACTCACACTACTTGCATTTGCTGGGTTGGCAACTTGGCGTCCTATAAATGGGAATTGGATTGAAATTTCAGTTCTTCTAACACGTGTTGGAAATCAAAGGTCTTCGTCGAAAAGCTGTGATTTTGTGAGCAACCAAGTGGAGCAAGTGGGGAGGTACTCTTTCTAGTGATAGATTATGCCTAACCAAGTTTGATTTCCAAATGGGAAAGTTTGGCAGCCCATTTTGTTTTAGTACTCCCTTGTTCTGCTTCAGTCGTCATTCCATACCACGAAACTTTGATAAAACAAAGGCATGTTTAACTAGCTAATAAAATGTAAACTTGCAAGCTTAAAACTTATATTTAAGACGTATTTATTTTATTAATTTCTTTTTTGAATAAATTTTCATTTATTTAATTATATCGATCTAGTTTGATTTTATTAAGCGATGCAAATAAAAAATAAATTTAATGTAGAATGAATTTGAAAAGTCTTTAAAATTTAAAATTTTAAATGAAATAACCTTTGTCAAAACCTGAATGTCTAGTACATTACTCTCAATCAAAGAAAGCTTGTAATATTAAATCCATTAACCTACAAACAGGGACGGATCCAGAAAATTTTTTAAGTGATCGCAAAATTTTACTGGAGGTAAAAAAAAAATTTAATGAGAGCAAAATTTTAAATTTTTTATAAGTTAAAAATTTAAAATGATAATTTTTTAGGTAAAATTTCTTGGAGCCATTGCACTATGCTCCGTCCCTGCCTACAAAGTACGTACAGACCCTTGGAGTTGAAGGAAGAAAATGCCATAATCGAACTCTCTAGAAGCTTTTGGAAAATCAAAGTCTAAGATGCCTGGAATGAGATCGTTTATTTTTGTTAGGGTGTTCTAATTTTGTTCTATTTAATTTTGTAATAAAACAGAATAAAAAACAAAATATTATATGCGTTTGCTTTTCTGTTTTGTGTCATTAACACGAATAGAATTAATGAACTGGTTTACATCCAGCGATGTAAGATGTCCACATTTGGCGGAGAGCTTGCATGTGGCCTTTCAAGCACGTGAGAAACACTTGTAGATTACGTTCTGCCAAGTGGGATCAGTAACATATGTTCTTGTAAATTGCGGGATGGTTCTCATTCTGCCACCGTTTTTTTAATGCACGTGGAACTACCCATATTCGTTTTTGCTTGCTCAAAGCAATTTGCCAATCTCTCTGGTGTCTTTTTCGTTTTTCTTTTTTTTTTTTTAAACTAGAATGTGCAGACTAGTGAAAATGGTATAACAAAGTACCTATGGGTAGGGTGGAGCAAAAAGAAAAATTCAGTGTTAAGATACGTAATAAGCTATTTTATTGATTAATTTTATACATTATTTGTAATTAGACAAAGTTATACATCTTTAAAATTTTATTGTGCTAATTAAGTTATTTATCTTATGTGAGATTCATACACGTGAAAATTAAAATCCTAATAAAAATAAGATTTAATTGGAATCAAATCACCATATCTTTGACTAATATAAGATGTAATTGTTTGGTAATTTTTGGATTCTTATTATAGCTTATTTTGGGATAACGACTATTTAAGGAAGTATAAATTTTGGAGATTTGGTTTAATTATTTGCAGTTGTAGTGTGGCTGAGATTTATATGTGTTGTGGGTCAAAGTGTTGTTGTTTTTGGTATGAAAAATGACAGGTAACTTGTGACTCGACAATAGTGATTTTTAGGGCAATCTTGGATCATTTTTGTAGCTAATTTTGTGGGATACAATTTTGATTTACTGCTGCAACTTTCCGTCAGGGTTTCACGACCTTATTGCTAGGTTCATTGTGAATTATGTGTGTTTTTTTGCGGCTACACATTCTTCTGTTTTGAATAACCATTAAGAGTTGTATTGTGTTGTTGAGTGCGTTGATTTTAGCAGCTGCGTATTCTCCATCTTTGCACGACAACAGAGGGTTGTATGATTGTTGATTTTGGCAGCTGCATTTTCTTCTGTTTTTCAACGACCATTGAGAGCAGGGCAACTGGTTTTTCTAGGGTTTACGTGAATCTTTGGTGGATGTTAGTTGTTTCTAGGGTTTCGTGTCTCGTGTGGTAGGTTCGGTATTAAAAAAAAGTACAATAGTCACACTCATTGAGATTTTTTTTATATAAAAGTCTCAAATAAAGTTTAAAGAGGATGTTTTCAGTATTAGTATGTGATTATTTAATTGTGACTCTATTTTTTACAGTTATAATTGATTTTCACATATATTATGCCCATATAGAATGTGAGGATCACATAAAGATGTATCCCTTGTATTTGTGGATTGTATAGGGTACTGATGAGAATGTAGTCACCAAAGTGACCTTTCAGATTAGTATTTTGGATTGTTCTGCTCACATGTTGGGGATGTCTCTAGCCTTATGTTTGGTTATTCTACCCAAAGGTGTTGGCTTTATATTGAGTTTTGAGATATTCATAAAGGTATTAGATGGAGGAAAGTTATTGCTTAAATGATCTATTCACCCAAAGGTGGTAGTGTCATGAGAGTTGATGGTTTATACTCTGATCACTTTTATGTGGGGGGTCTAATTACATATATTATGTATTCAGCCCAAAGGTGTTTCATAATATGTGTGATTGGATTCTCAATAACGATACTTCTTTAATGTTTTAAGTATCACTGTTATCCTACATTTATACTGATCTTTACATTGTCTTTTCTATTTTATAGTCACCTTTTCTATAAACAACAATGTTGTCATGATTGAGCCCTTAAATGGTTTCAATTTAAGAAGTGGAAGAAGGATGTGGAGTTTGCATTGGAGATGACTGACGTCAGTATGGCGATGCACATCGAGAGATCTTCTCCACTTAGGGATATCAGCTTAGAAGCTGATAAAGCAGCTATGACAGTCTGGGAGCGGTCAAATATGATTTGCTATTTGACCATCAAGAGGTCGATCCCAGATCATCTGCTGAGTGGAATATCGGATACGACTATAACGAAGGAGTTTATAGATAACATTTCCCAGAGATACAAGGTGTCTTCTCATATAGAGCAGAGCACCTTGATTAAGGAACTATTTTCCATGAAGTATATGGGGGAAAGAGGCGTTCGAGAGTACATTATCAAGATGGTACACCTGCAGACTAGGATGAAGGCGTTTGATGCACCAATTCTTGATAATCTCATAGTGCATCAGGCACTAAACACTCTCCCTCGAGAGTTTGAGATGTTAGCTACCTCCTACATCTCTCAAGATAAGGCCTGGAACATCAATGCGTTATTTCCCAGTGTGTTGTAGCGGAGGATAAGATTAAGAGTTCTCCTCATGCAACTATGTTTACAGTTGCCAAAGGTAAGGGTAAGGCTAAGCTCCAACAACCTAAGGGTAAGGGTAAGAAATCCAAGCCCTCTCCAAAGATTCAGATAGGACAGTCCAGGATTGCTAAGGGGCTACATGACCTAAAGGGTATGAGGGGCTTCTTCTGCAAGAAGAAGGGGTATAGGAAGGCTAATTGTGAGAAGTACAAGCTGTGGAAGGTTAAGCAGGGACTGCCAGGTAACTCCTTGGCCTATATGATTCATGAATCCAATGTAGATATAACCATATCAAGTTCTTGGTGGTTAGATAGTGGAGCTTCTAACCATATTGCTTCCACAATGCAGGGGTTTAGATCCAAAAGAAGGCCAACTAAAGGAGAGGAGAAGCTGATGGTTGGCAACAATGAAGAGGTGAATGTTTTGTATGTAGGAGATATAAGATTGAAACTTGATATGGGGTTTGTATTAGTTTTACGAGACACATTTTATATACTGTCTTTTAGACGGAACTTGATCTCTGTATCAGTTTTAGATAAAGAAGGTTATCGTTTTATATTTGATATTTCAGTTGTAAATATTTCTATCAATACAAGACATATCGGAACTGCCTTCTTATCTTATATATTGTATAGAATGTATCTTACTCTTAATGAAATGTATGCCTCTTCTTATATTGTAGAACCTGTTACTCGAAAGAGAGCCTTCATAAAGGAGACATCGTACAACTTATGGCATAAACCTCTTGGCCACATTTCCAGAGAGAGGGTTGATAGATTGATAAAGGATAACATTCTCCCAACTCTTGACTTCAGTGATCTGGAAACATGTATCGATTGTTGTAGGGGTAATTTGACCAAGATAAAGAAAAAGGGATCAACTCGTACTTCTGGTTTATTGGACCTTATAGATACAAACATTAGTGGTCCCTATATAGTCAAGTTATGCAATGCTAGATATTTTCTAATGTTTGTAGATGATTATTCCTACTATAGCTATGTGTTCTTGCTTAAGGAAAAGTTTGAAGTTCTTGATAAGTTCAAGATCTTTAAGATTGAGGTTGAGAACTAATTGAAAAAATCAATAAAGATAGTCAGATCTGACAAGGGAGGGGAATACTATAGCAGACATGGGATTGTAGGACACGTTTGCCAGGTATTTGGAATCAGTTGGAATAGTGACTCAGTTCACTATTCTAGATAGTCCTGAGCAAAATGGTGTGGACAAAAGGTCCAATCGCACCCAAAAGGAAATGATGAGGTCAATGCAAAGCAGGACTAACCTACCTGAATGCCTTTAGGGTGAAGCTATCAAGACGACATTGTATATCTTGAATAGAGTCCTAAGTAAGTCAGTACCAAAGATGCCTTTTGAACTCTGGGTTGGAAGGAAGCCAAGCCTTGCACACATTCATGTGTGGGGTTGCCCTGCTGAGGTAAGGTTATATAATCCTTATGAGATTAAATTGTAACTTCATTCCACTCGTTGCTATTTGGTAGTTATCCCGACCACTCTAAGGGCTACAGATTTTACTATAGAGAAGGAGGGGCTAGAATATTGGAAGCGCAGACGGCTAAGTTTTTGGAATACGATGTCCATGATGAAGGAGGATCTTCACATCCTTCAGGAGATAGCAGGATGGATACTGCGATTATTTTGTATCCACCTCTCATACAGTTGGGTCCGGTGGATGTAGGTCCAAGTACTATTCCTATGCAGTCATAGGAACCTATAACTATTCAAGAAGAGGTTTCTGAGGTACAAGAACCTATGCAGTTGCGAATATCCACCAGAGGGAGGACCTGCTATCTCACCAGATTATATAGTCTATTTGGGTGAACAAGATTATGGCATAGGACGTGTTGTAGATCTAGTTACTTTTATAGAAGCCATTTCTGGACCCCATGCAAATATGTGGTGCTTCTGTGGTGGGAAGCAATGAAGGATGATATGCAGTCTATAGGGTATAATAAGGTATGAGAGCTTATTGATTTACCTCAACATTGCAGGCTTGTTAGTTGCAAGTGGCTATTTAAGACCAAGAAGGACACACAGGGTCAAGTTGAGCAGTTTAAGGCGCATTTGGTTGCCAGGGGATTCACTCAGAGAGAGGGATTTGAATTCAATGTTACGGTCTCTCCTGTATCCTCGAAGGATGCATTTAGAGTGATGATGGTAATAGTAGCTCATTATGACATGGAGCTACATCAGATGGACGTTATGACCGCTTTCTTAAATGGTGACCTTTATGAGGAGGTCTATATGGAGCAACCTGAAGGATTTTAGGATTAAGATACAATGGACAAAGTTTGTAAGTTGACTAATTCAATATATGGTCTGAAACAACCTTCTAGACAATGGTACTTAAAGTTTGATGAGGTTTTGACCTCATTCGGCTTTGTGGAAAACAAAGTTGAAAGATGCTTATACTATAAGGTCAGGGGGATCAAAGTTATCTTTCTATTACTATACGTGGATGATATCTTGCTCGCGTCAAATGATTTCACCATGTTGCATGAGGTAAAGTAACTTTTGGCCAAACACTTTGACATGAAGGATTTAGGTGAAGCATCTTTAGTTGTCGGTATGCAGATTCACCAGGACAGATCTTAACAGTCATTGAGCCTCTCACAAAGAGCATACATTGATCGAGTGCTACAAAGGTTTAATATGGCTGACTGTAAACTTATTGTAGCACCTATCTCTCATGGTGAGAGATTATCTTTGGAACAGTGTCTAAAGAATGAAGTTGAGAGAGAGGCTATGAGGAATGTGTTGTACTTTAGTGTAGTTGGTAGCCTGAGGTATGCCCAGGTATGCATTAGACCGGACATTGCATTTGTTGTTGGACTGCTGGGTCAATATCTGACTAATCCAAGTATGGATCATTGGAATGCAGTTAAGTGAGTGTTGAGATACCTAAAGGGTGCCAAGGATTATGCATTGATATACAAGAAGGTCAATAATTTAAACCTCACAGGGTATGCAGACTCCAATTTTGCTATGTGTCCAAATGATTGCAGATCCACATCGGGGTACATTTTTATATTGGCAGATGGTGTAATATCATGGAAGAGTGTCAAGCAGACACTGGTAACTTCCTTGACCATGCATGCAGAGTTTATTGTATATTATGGAGCTGCTACACATGTGGTTTGGCTCAGTAACTTGATTTCTGGGTTGTCTGTGATAGATTCGATAGTAGACCCATTCGGTTATATTGTGATAATCTTTCTGCAGTGGTGTTTAGTAACAACAACAAGAATATCACAGGGTCTAAGCATTTGGAGGTCAAGTATTTGACCATAAAGGAGTTGATTCAGAAGGGTGACGTTGAAGTGGAGCACATCAAGACTGAGGAGATGTTAGCTGATCCATTAACTAAAGGACTTCGCCCACTAGTGTTTGTTAGAACTGTATCTAGTAGAGGCGTGTTAAAGTCCTTAGACATTAGTAGTTAGGGATCATTGTATTTTCTCCTTAAAAGTTTATACATTTTGATGTGTTATGACATTATGATTATTTATTAATATAGATGATCATCTTTTTATCCTCAGTAATAACTGTTCTTGTGTATAGTCATAACAATATGAAAGCCTTAAGATTTGCGTTGATCTTAAGTGTTTTAAGGTCATAGGGCATATATAAAGATTGACCTTGAGCTTGTGTCATTTTTTTACATACAGTTTAGTATGGATATCCATAAATTTAACATGACATAGGGGGATATAAGTTTTTAATCCCATAAAGGTTTTTTAATGCAGTTTAGCATTCAGTTGGAGAACACAAAGGTTTTCTTTAATGCTGTTTAGCATTCACTGAGAGAAAACAAGTTTTCTCTAATGTTGTTTAGCATTTGGTGAGAGAAAACAAGATTTCTTTGCTACAGTTTAGCACATGCAGTTTAGCATAAAGTTGGGAGAAATCGAGACCTACAAACGAAGATGATACATTTTAGATCATACAGGTATCATCCTACTTTGCCACACTCCATTTTCCCATTCATGTTAGTGAGGTATTTACATATTCGTGATTATATTGAACCTGTGTCGCACATGATACATGTGTTTGATATTTTTCAGTATTAAAAGCCTTACAGGACAGAATGTTAGACTTTCATTACCTTTAGATCGAATGTTTTAATTTTTTAAATTTGGTACCAATATAGTAGCGTGACTTAATTAAACTATTTTAAAACTTGAGTCAGAACTACAATTAATGCTTGTTCAAGGGGGAGAGTGTTGGACAATTTTGTTCTTCTCCATAATATTAGACAACTATTAATTGTATTTCAGGTTTTTTAATAACTTATCGGCTAAGTTACGTAATTTGATCCAAACAAAGGTAACAAATTGGCCTAATAAATGATCTAAATTAATGGGTCAAAATCTGAAAGGAAAATAGATCCTGATTAGTATGGACTGGACCTATATTGAGATTGTGATGAGGAAGCCCAATATGGAAGCTATATATAAAGGTTAAGGTCTCCTTCAGTTGCTTATGTAATTCGTAAGCGTACGGATCCTTTGACCCATTAAGAGCACTTACGTCTTAAGAAAATTAAAGAAAGGCGTTAACCAAGTGTCAGTGATCATATTCTGTGAAGGTCCCGGGAGATTGGAGCTCATTTTGGCTTCGAAAACTGCTTCGGAATATTGGATGGAACCAAAATCAAGTATTCTGCATTTTCTTCGTTTTTAACCCTTTCATGAATGATTTGGGACACATAATAAGGTCTATCCTACGTGTTACACTAGATTCATAAAAAAACTCAAGCTTGTGCATTAACCCCAAGTGGCAAAATCCTTTGAAGTCTTTCGAGTTTATGGGTTGGGTGACGTGGATGATCCCAACTTAGTAATGTAATAGATTGCTTCTTTGATCATTGGCTAGTATTGTAAAAAATTGTCTTTAAGACGCCAAATTTTGTGATTGGAAAGTTTTCATAGAGAAAAGAGATAAAGCTTCTCTCTCTCCAAGCTCTTTAGGTTAATTAACTTTTCAATAATTTAATATTTTATTAAATAACAAATATCATGTGTGGCGTCACTATCCCACATAATAGCCCCGTGGAAAAAATTTAAATTTGACATAACATGTCACATTATCAATGTTAACGAAAATTTTACATTAGATTATTTTTATAAAAAATTGAAAGTTTGAAAATTTTAGTGTTACTTTTTAAATTCATATTAGTATTGCAAAATTAAGTAAATTTGGGGATTTTTTTGCAGTTAACCTTTAAAAAATTGTATAATGGTGTGATTTTGTTACGGTTAAAATAATTAAATTCTTTAGATAAATTATATTTTAAATATATCTAATTTTATATTATTGGTTATAAATAAAAATTTTAATTAAATGTACACAATTATTTTTGCTAATGTGGAACATTGTATAGGTTAAGACTATTCCACGTTAGCGTAAGAATATATTTCAATAAATAGATTACAATGTATTCGAAAATAAATAATTAAAATGGATATTAATTATAGTCTTAAATATTCTATTGATTAAAGGCTAAAACGTAAAACAATAAGAGATGAGTTAAAAATACTCGAGTAGAAGAAAGAGGAAATTGAATAACGTATAAACATGTATAATGTATTCTCCAAGGTGGATTTGCTCTGTGTGCATGGTAAGTTTGGTTGTTTTGAAATCAACATTCAAGATTTTTATAGGATACAATGGAATCTATCGCAATTTTCACTATTTGAGACATTAAAACACAAAAATCTATGTTAAAAATGATTAAAGATTTATACTTAAAACTATCCTAATTCTAGAGTTTTTTTTTTCAAATCTTAGATTAGATTTAGCGTTTTTTCTATTACTAAATTATAATAGGTTGCTTCTATGTTATATCAAGTGGTATTAGAGCTTTGAAAATCCAAACCTTATTCTTTTAACAATGACCAATAATACCATTAACAAAGTTTGCGGGTTACCCGAAGTTTAAAGAGCAATTGAAGAATAAAAAGGGTTAAATTGCAATATCAAATGACAATAGGTAAAGATAGGGGATCAGTTGTTACAAGTGTTGTTGTAAGGAGGTAATAATAGAGAATTGGGATCAAGTTTATAGGGAAGATGACCCTATAAGACATCCTTAAATTCAAAATCTTGCTTCATAGAATTATGATAATGATGAGTAAAAAGTTATTCATTAAAGATGTGGTAAAGGAGGACATGAGTACAAACTAAAGGTAGATATCCCATCTTTTATTAATGATTTAGATATAGAGGCATTTTTGGATTGGTTGGTAGAGGTAGAATGCTTCTTTGACTACATTGAAATTCCTAAGGAGAGAAAAGTAAAGTTAGTGGCTTATAGTTAAAAAGGGGCATCAATATGGTGAGATCAGTTGAAGGAAACAAGGAGAGGAGAGGGTAGAAATCTTATTTCTCCTATAGTGTGACGGGCGGTGTGTATAAGGCCCAGAAATGAATTCACCAATGTATGGTTAACCAACAATTACTAGCGATTTCGATTTCATGTAGGCAAGTTGCAGCCTGCAATCCGAACTAAGGATCCTCACTTTCCTCCAGCTTATCACCGACAGTCTGCTTAGGGTTCCAAACTCAACAGTGGCAACTAAACACGAGGGTTGCGCTCGGATGAGGATGAAACAATTATTGAGGGGGATATTTCTACTACTAGATTATGAATAATATATCTTTGATGCTTTCCACCAATGCCATCAAAGAAATAAGAGTATTCATGAATATACTATAGAGTTTTTAAGGATGGAAGCTTGCAATTAATTGTCTAAAACCCAGCCTCAATAAGTTGTAAGGTACTTAAGAGGATTGAAGCCAACTATAAGAGATAAGATTGAGATCTAGATGGTGCTAACAGTTTAAGATGCTAGGAATTTGGCTATAAAGGCACAGTCTATGCTTAATAAGGAGTTAAGGGAGTTTAAATGGTATGGAAATGAAAATACTTTCGTTGAGAAAGAAAAAGAGGTGGTAAATGCAGCCTCTACACATAGTGGTAATGGAAAAAACGACAATAATAGTAAACATTCAATCTAGGTAGCTCCAACAACCTCTAAATCCATAAATCCTTATACAACCCTTCATAAGTGTTATAGATGTGATGAACCAAGTAATAAATCTAATAAATACCCAAAGAGGAAAATAGTAAATATGGTAGAGCAATATTATGACGAGGAGAAACTATGTGCAATTGAAGGAGATGATTGGGAGAAGCAAGAGGAACAAGAAGATGATGCTTTTGTGGGAGTGATTAAAAGTTTAATGATATCTCACAAGGAGCAAGATGATTTGCAAAGATATAAAATTTTTCATATAAAGTATATAGTTCAAGAAAACTTATGTGAGTTGATTATTAATAGAGGTAGCCAAAACTATAATGTTGATGCAATGCATTTAGGTTAAAAAAATTATTTTAGGTAAACCATAGTAATATTATGTTGATGCAATGCATTTACGTAAAAAGAAATTTACCGATTTATGAAAGACGGGATGATACATATCTTAGTACCTATAGGTAGGAAAAGGTGTGTGAAACCTAATATAAAGAGTAAAAAAAATTTAATTTCAAGTAGAAAATAATAACATAAAAGTTACGAGTGAGATAAACAAAATGAGGGAGATGCATTTATTAATTGAAAAAGGGAAATAGGTGAGAAAAAAAAGATGAAATTCTCTTGGAAATCCAACCTATTTTAGAGGAGTTTGGAAATGTACTTCTTGATAATTTACCTAATAAATTGCCTCTTATGCATGATATTCAACACCATATTGACCTTGTTCTTAGAACTAATTTACCCAACCTACCTTATAACCATATAAGTCCAAAACAAAATGAGATATTAAAGAAGAAAGTATAAGAATTAATTAAAGAAGGGTCATGTTATGGAGAGCATAAGTCCATATGATGTTGCTACTTTACCTATGCCAAAGAAATATCGTAGTTGGAGGATGTTTGTTGATATTAGGGCAATCAACAAAATTAATATTGGTACAATTAATCTACCCAAAGTTAAATGGTATGTTGGATCAATTGAGTGGAGCTATTATTTTCTCCAAAATTGATCTTAAAAGCAGTTATCACCAAATAAAATAAGGCATGAGATGAATAGAAGGCTGCATTCAAGATAAAAGATGGATTATATGAATGCTTTTATCATTCGAATTGACCAATGCATTAAGTAACTTTATGTGCCTAATGAACCAAGTGTTACAACCTTTCATAGGTAAATTTATTGTGGTTTATTTTTATGACATCCTTATCTATAGCTAATCTATTGATGAGCATGTTGACATCTTAGAAAGGTGTTTGAGAAAAGGAGTTGATGACAATAACTTAACGGCGATCGGCTAATGGTAAGTGGTGAGTGGCGAGTGGCGAGTGGCAAGTGTTGAGTTAGTAAGCTGGCAGTGAGGAGACATCCGATGAAAAGAGCTTGTGATAAGAGGACAACAAAGAGGAAACCTAGAGGTGAGGAGGAAAAATAACTAGAGGGGAGATGATGGAAAGAAGACTAGAGAGGTATAATGAGGAGACGATTAAAAAAAGGGTTAGGATGAAGAGACAACAAATTAATGGAGAGAAAAGCTTATCAGTTGAGGACAATTAAAAGAAGAGCTGTAGGTAATTATAATGGGCAAAATTTTATATCACAGGTAACCAAATAGTGGGCCAAAGAAGAATTATGGCAAAAGTTAAGTGAAAATCTGGGCCACTTAATGGTGAAAATTATAGTCATCTTTCGTGTCTTGGCTGACGATAACATTGTCTCTTGATAAGAGTGAGTAAGGAGAGAGCCCAATAATTATGGAAACATTACCAAATGACCTTGTTCATCTGTCTTCAACTTTGTTTATGTCTGGTCTACCTTGTAGTGTTAATTGTGTTTTGTCTAATCGTATACAAAATCTAGTTGAAATTACCCATGTTTCTGTAGAAAATCATGTTTGTGAGTCTTCTTTACCTTTGTTGAGTCCTTACAGTATCTATTCTTGTGATCGTTCTTAGACAAGAAGTATACATGCTATTTTATCTACATCTAGACCAAAAGTTAAATAAATAATTCAGAGTTCCAGACCGGAATAATGTGGTTTTAGATATATTACAACAGAACAATACGTAAAGCTTGAGATAGTAAAGGAGCTGATCTTTCTCTAAAGAGAACACAACCATACACATTTACATGTCGGAGCTATACACCATGTTCTCATACTTCATAGAAGAAAGGGAATACCTACTACAGCCAAGATATCTTTTCAAAACACCGCCTACATAATGTACCAAAACGCCTTGATTGGTAATTTGCTGACTACTCTCAACAATGGAAGTGTCATTATGACAATAGCACCTGATTTCAACATCAGATTGGATGATCCCACTTTGTCTGAACGACTGCAAGTTCAGATTTAGATCATTGGAGAAAATCAAGATCCTATAGCCATCATGACTACCTTACATCACCAGATAATCTATCGTCTACAGAATCATGCTTTAGACCTCAAGTTTCCAAATTCTACTTCGGATGCTCTTTATATGGTTGTTGATCGTTCCAATGATCAGACTATTATCATCCAGATCCCGAAGCAATTACCAGCTGTGAAGCTTGAAAAGTTGATGCCTACTAAATGGATCACCAATTACCATAAGGTGTTCCACGCGCCTCATCGATACTCTTTTCATACAATCACTCCTCTAATTTTGAAGACATTAAAAGATGGAACGATGAAGTCCATCTATGCGACGCCTAACGAAGATCCATTTGAACCTTCTACATTTGGGGCTATCTTTCTGATGCAGCCTGTATTTTCTTATACAGAAGGTAAATTTGACCCTTCTATCTATTATTTTAAATCTAATGGAGATCTGTCTATGTAAGCCATCATTGTGGACACTTTGTATGGGATGTTGATCCATCTATAAGCGAACCTAATGTGAAGTCTGTCTCGACCCTGAGTTAGACACTGATGATGATAATGAGTGGTATGCCAGACGATGAAAGAGGAAGAAAAGGTCTAAACCTCGTCATATGCCTTCTCAACGGTATCATCCATACAAGGATGACTCAGATCTAGATGATTCCCACAAATCTAGTGGTTTATCCACAAAAAGATTCAGACCTAAATCTCTTCGTGAGATGTTGAAATCTTCTACCTGTCAACCTAAGCCAGCAATTCCTGTCATTACTTATACTCCTATACCTTGTATGATGGTTAAGCCAAACGAAGAAGAGTTTCCTTCTCTACACAGGAGTACAGATGAAACAACTAAGGTTATCTCTAACCCTTATATTCGAGCAACAGGAATCACTTCACAAGAAACACTTGTTTCAAATCCTTCTGATGAAGTTCTTAACTGGCAAACATCAATTATAGTAGCATGGAACAAAGTCCTTAGAAGAATTGATTCCAAGCTATATGGAATCAGTCAACAGACTTATGCTACTCAACATAAAGTTGACGATGTCTCTTAGTAGATCCAACAACTGTACCACTCAGACAAAGCGTAGACCCATCAACTTGACACTGATCTTCGACATTAATTTGCTACACAGTATTTTGGACTTGACATTGACGTCCAAACTAGAGAAATCAGGAAGATATAAGGAATTGTGCAACAAATGGAAGCTAATATGCAATCTGCACAGTCTAAGACTGTATATGGCTCATCCTCTTCAGTATTTCCAAATACACAGCCAGTATACACTCCTCCTTTATATCAGACGTATCTAGAAGAAGCTGACTATTCAAAGGTTTTCAAGTTCAATTATCCTTTGATTAGATAGTAGATACATCCTCAGGTAGCTCAAGCAAATCCTAAAAAGCCAAGTCAAAACTAAAGCCTGAACAAGTTCTTAAGCCATCACCTTCATATATTAAACCTAAACCAGTTTACCAGTGGAGTAAACCGTTACAGATTAATACACCTTCCAGTTCTCCACCGAAGTCTTAACCTTCCACCTCTATTAGGAAGGACAAAGCACCTCTGACAGAGTTCAAAGTAACTCTTGCACCTACATTTGTTGCAAAAGATTCCTCTGCTCAATCAGATAATTTAGAAGCTTGTTCTGAAGCCTCTTTCCCAACATCTAAAATCTCTGTAACAATTTCTAAGTAATCATCTGAACATATTTCTGAATCTACTTTTGATTCCTCAGTATAGCTAGTTGATCTATCAGACTTAGCACAAGTTCTGATTACTATGCCTGAACCTACTAAAGCTGAATCATATGTAAGTGAAGCAAAATCTACAAGTACTAAACCTTTCAGACCTGCACCAGCACCACAACCAGCACTAGCTCAACTATATACCAAGCCTACTTTAGGACCTTGGTTTACTTTTTACGATCGTCCCCTAAAGAAATGGAGAGATCGCTTGCATGAATTTGATGCATGGATAAATCTTCAAATGACTCAACCGAATAATCCTTGACATGATTTTTTTTCTGAGTTTACTTCTCGTTTTGCTAGTACTATGCGAGAATGGTGGCAAAGTATTAGCGACTATCGAAGACTTCAGTTTATACAAGTCATTACAGCTGGAGCTCTTTTTGGAATCATTCATAAAGAATTCATTGGTGACATTCAACTTATAGATAAGTAGATCCGTTAACAGTATTTTGCAATGAAATGTTGTTCACTTGACAAGCGTGATCTACAAAAGCATTTTAAACGTATGACGGAAAGGTATTATCTTTTAAATGGATGGAATGATATTAATCTTTGGTATACTTTTATATCATCCCTTCCAGATCAATTGTAGCCGGAGCTACAACAGACCATTGTTTCTTTACAAAGGAATATTGCTAATATATCTCTTGAAGAAATCTACCAGCTTGCTTTAGCTTCTCTTGATAAGTTGTGTGATCAATATGCTTTATTCAAGAGCATCGTTAAAGGTGGTCTCTCAAATAGGCTTGCAAGAAGCATTATCTTCAGATCAAGTGCAAAGACAAAAAGAACTGTGATTGTAGCAACAAGAAGAAATCTCATCACAATCATATCTATCAGCGACGAAAGTTCTGTAAACAAATGGAAGGATATAAGTCTTTAAGGAAAACTTATGTGAGAAAAGATGGAAAAAAACAAAAGTTTGTTCGATTCTTCAAGAAGAAATCCTATCATTCTCTGAAAGCTGATCGATGTTTTCTCTATGGACAACCAGGACACTTTGCACGAACCTGTCCTCACAAAAGCAAGAAAGATGTCAAATTATTGAAGCACATGCAATCAATTTTGCCTATTCATTCTTTTAATAACTTTGAAGATCTTATTGAGGAACAATCCACTAAAGATGAAGAAACTCAGTTTGTTGTTTCTGTTACGACCTCTGATGATGAATCCTCTAAATCTTCTATCTCTTTAGAAGATGATTCTCCATACATGCTATAGCAAACTTGCATGAAGATAGATCGTACTCCAATACAAAGACCATATAACCAAATCCAACTCTTCAGACAAGACAAATACGATCGACCCATCAAAGCTATTGGATTTATGGATACTGGACCCAACTGTAAGATTATGAAGCTCAACATTTTACCTTCTGAAGCATGGACCTCACATGATGAGTACTTTACTGATGCAGATGACAATTCATTCAAGATTGGGCTTATTACAAAGAGAAAGATCAGGATATGATTCTTTCCACAGTGTACAGTTTGGACTAAAGTGCTTGGCAGCAATCTACTGGCCCAGATATTCTCATTAGTGTGGATGTATGCAACAAAGTCTCATCTTTACAGATCCTACGCACAAGCCTAAGGTATTGATCATTTTACAGTCCCTACACTGAAGTGAAAAATGTGTTTGAACTTTCTCAAGCTCCTACACCATATACCTCATTGCGAGATAAACTGTTAAACTACTGTCCTGAATCACATACACAGTTTTCTCATCCATATCCTCTTTGAAAAAATGCTGACTTTTTCATAAGTCTACCTTTCAAAAAGACTGAGGATATCAATCCTACGAAAGCTACACATCCAGGGATAAACCCTAATGACCTCAAGCTCGCACAAGATGAGTGTGTTATCCTTCTCAAGCAAGGATTAATTGAGCCCACAATCATATTGAGCTTGCCAGGATTTCTATGTGAACAAATATTCAGAGCAAAAGCACAGTAAAAAGAGATTGGTGATTGATTACAAGCCTTTAAATGCATTCCTGCAAGATGACAAGTTTCCTCTTCCCAAGATCAGTACACTTGTACTATTTTTAGAAGATGTTGTTGCCTTTTCCAAGTTTGATCTTAAGGCAAGATTATGGCAATTGGGTATCAACCTAACTGAGCGGTACAAACGTCATTCTACATTCCTAATGCACAATACTAGTGGACTGTTATGCCATTTGAGCTTAAAGTTGCCCCATCATTGTTTTAAAGAACTATGACCAAGATCTATGAGCCTATCCTCAACAGTACAATCATTTACATTGATGACATTCTCCTGTCCTCAAAGACCCATGAGAAACATCAGGCTTTACTCCAACAATTCTTAGATCTTACTCAATAGTATGGAATCATGCTTTCAGCCTCTAAAAGCATCATTGGTATAAAGGAGATTGAATTTCTGGGTATGCATTTTAAAAATGGATTATACCAGCCTGGTCTACATATTGCACAAGAGTTGTTATACTTTCCTGATGGGCATCTCAGTGTGAAACAGATACAACAATTCCTTGGGATTGTTAATTACATCCGTGAGTTCATACCACACGTGACAACTTACACTTCATGCTTATCTAAGTTACTGAAAAAGAACCCACCACCTTAAACTTTAGAACAAACGAAGGCTATCTAGCATTTAAAGCATATTTGTCAAGACCCTCCATCCTTAAAGATTCCTGATAAGGGACAACACATTTTACAAACAGATGCTAGTGACAATTATTGGGGTGCTATGCTTCTAGAAGAAATCAATGGCAATCGTCATTATTGTGGTCATGCAAGTGGACAATTTTGATCATCTAAATACCATTATCACATTAGTTATAAAGAAATCCTAGTTGTTAAAAAAGGTATTAAAAAGTTTGCTTTCCACCTCATACTTTATCATTTTGTCATTGAAATGGATAACACTTCCTTCCCTAAGATTCTTGATCAACCCAAGAAACATCTTCCCAACAGTTAATTGCTTCATTGGTAGGAATGGTTTTCTCGCTATAAATTCTCCATCCGCCGTATCAAAGGTCACCACAATACAATTACTGATTTTCTTTCTCGACCTGCCAAACTAATCTTGTTTCTTTCATCCTCCCTAAACCATTTATTCCTCTTTTTTGGCTAATAGAGTTTCTCAAGTTTGCAAAATATAAAAAAGATTTTTCCTCTTTGTTTTCTACTACTCCAAAAACTGTTATAGACCTTTTTCCCCTTCTTCATCAAAGTCTGTTTTATTATCTTCATCTTACACTTCTCACATTTAATGTTTTACCTACTCCTGGTCATTTTTTATGCTCTTACCCCTTACAAACTAATGTATCATCTCTATGATACTCTCCATTATACCTTGTGGCATCTCTGGGCATTGTCTGCCCTATATGCTTATTCTATATCTTTATCACCCCTCTATGTTTATTGCCACCTATCTGATCCTACAAATACCAATTCTGTTTTGTGGACTTTCTTAGAATGGTTTCAACCCCTTTCCAAATGGCGTGTAGACATGTCTTAAATCTTGACTCATTATTGCTTATTGGACACTGCTTTAATTGATCACAAAGTGTATGCTATTTATATCATACATTGTCCTTACTATATGAGTACTTCTAGACATCTGTGCACACTAAATCACCTTCAGCATTGACGAACCACCCTTGATTAGTCTATAGAATGCACACAACTAATGGCAGATTTACATTCTTTCTCAGACCAACTCAACCAATTCCCGAGCTTACTTCCTTATAATATTTGTACATCCTTTGGTCCGTATTTTAGAGATATTGCTCTTCTTGCACCAATTATTCCTCCATCATTTGACCATTGGACATCGGTGGCTCCTCTAATGTTATCAACATTCGAGCCGATGAAGTTCTTTGCCCTACATATCGACATTCTATAGTTTCAAGCATACCATCCAGACCTATCCAAGTGCCCACTTTTATTTCTATCCAAGGACTTTCTACATGGAATGTAACTGATATCGACCACATTCTTGATCAAATTTACAATGACATGGCCTTAACAAATGACTCTGATTGTGATAATGACCTCACTTTAGCACTTTAAAGTGGGACTCGTCTTTTTAGAACTTTACTTTGGATTCTTTTGATGAAAGAGAGTCCTTGTGGCCCACAAATCACTATGCAAGATTCCTTCTTATCATCATACTGTTTGCTTTTTAGAAAGTTGTTTACTTTTTTAAAGTAGTTTTGTTAAAGTTGTAATTATTATACTTAAAGTTGCTTTCTTTTTTAAAGTTGTAATCAATATGTCTCTTGAGAGTTTTACTTTCATGCCCTTGCTTTGCCTATAAAAGTAAGGCTTCTCATTCATTGTAAGCATAACTAGATTTGAAGAAGTTTGATTTCAATTAATATTAGTTTGGGTGTTTTCCATTTTCTCTAAGTTCTTCCTCTCCTGAAAGCTTAAATCTTGAGTAATATTATTATCTGTCATTATACAGAGACAAGTATGCTCTACACTAGCCTCTTTTGAGAATCTTGTGTATCAAAAAGTCTAAGATAGTCTATGACTGCATAAAACAATTTTGCTGTGAGATTAGAGTTTAACGGGGAAATAGTGTAGGTACTGTTACGACTATTGTTTCAAAAGGGGAAAAAAGTTGTGAGAGTGTAAGGTTCCAAAGAGGAAAGTTGAGAGTTGTTGTGCATCCTCTAAATCTTCTATCTCTTTAGAAGATGATTCTCTATACATGCTATAGTAGACCTGATTCCTCTACCCAATAAGATAATTCAGAAGCTTGTTCTGAAGCTATTGTTAGAATGACACTTCCATTGTTGAGAGTAGTCAGCAGAGTACCAATCAAGGCAATTTGGTAAGCTGTGTAGGTAGTGTCTAGAAGAGATATCCTGGCTGTGTGAGAACAAGGTGTATAGCTCCAATATGTAGATGTGTATGGTTGTGTTCTCTAGTTGTATAAGTGATTTGGTATGCTTTCCCTTCACAAGGCCTTTTTGGGGGGCTCAGTAGTATCAGAGCCACCAGGTTTTGGCCTGGGTCGCCCCAAATCGCGAGTTTGAATCCTAGTCATGCAACTTGGGAATGGGACTCGTAGTACCATTGCGTCAGAGTTGTGCAAGTGGAGCGTTGTGGTTGTATAAGTGATTTGGTATGGTTTCCCTTTACAAGGCCTTTTAGGGGGCTCAGTGATTCTGGCTCTCCTATCCATTATTTTAAATCTAATGGAGATCCAGCCTATGTAAGCTATCATCGTGGACACTTTATATGAGATGTTGACCCATCTATGTGTGAACCTAACTGTGAAGTCACTGGTTTTGAGCTTTGTATGAGTGGTATAGTTGTTGGATCTGCTTAGAGACAACCTCGACTTTATGTTGAATAGCATGAGTCTGTTGATTGATCAATTCTTCTAAGGATTTTGTTCTGTGCTACTGTGGGCTTTCTTAGAATGGTTTCAACCCCTTTCCAAATGGCGTGTACACATGTCTCAAATCTTGACTCATTATTGCTTATGGGCCTTTTGGGGGGATTCAGTGGTATCAGAGCTACTAGGTTTCAGCCTGGGTCGCCCCACGTCGCGAGTTTGAATCCTAGTCATGCAATTTGGGAATAGGACTCGTAATATCATTGCGTCAGAGTAGCGCAAGTGGAGCGTGATGGTTGTTTAAGTGATTTGGTAGACTAACCCTTCACAAGTTCTTTTGGGGAAAAAGGTCTGCAATAATTTTTGAAGTAGTAGAAAACAAAGGGGGAAAATCTTTTTTATATTTTGCAAACTTGGGTTGCCCCATGTTGTGAGTTTGAATCCCAATTATGCAATTTGGGAATGTGACTCGTAGTACCATTGCGTCATAGTTGCTCACGTGGAGTGTGGTGGTTGTATAAGTGATTTGGTATGCTTTTCTTTCACAAGGCTTTTTGGGACCAGACTAGTAGAATCTATCTTTGAAATGCATACCCAAAAATTCAATCTCCTTTGTAGCAATGATGCTTTTAAAGATCAACTCTTCTGGTACCTCAAATTTTACGTATTGTTTTGTTGTAGTAGATCTAAGATCATACTGTTCCAATCTGAAACTCTAAATTAACTAGCCATAGTTGTCCACAACTTTTGAGTAAGTAGATATATAGGTTTCAAGTAAAGAAAATTCAACAATCATCTAACAATAATTAGACATTAACAAATAACCTTTACCATGCCTTAATTAGCATAAACATGTTTCGCTAAACTAAATTTTGTTATATTTAGTTAAGTAAGTTTGGTTGATGGTTGACTTTATTCAAGAAGGAGAGTATTAGAGCAATGGTAAAAGTTGCTTATCAAATTATAAAAATAGTCTTGTTATAAAAAATTACAAAGAAAAGATTAAGTATATTAATAACTTTCCCATGTTTTTACAAACCGAGAAGACTGGTACACCGGTGCGAAAATGAAAAAGGAAAGATAAGCACTACCCATTAAACGCCTCCAACGGCTCTCTAGAGAGTACATTGACGCATGAGTAACGTCACCGTTGATGAGTCGGAAATAGTAACCCTGAAATTAGAGGAGTATAATCTACAGTAGAAGTGACCACTTTAGACAGAGAGAGATAAATAAAAAGCCGGGAGGGAGGGACTCTCCGAGAAAACCTCATACTGGAAGTGACTTCTTTTCAACTCCCGAGGTGTCTCTCACACAAATAACACACACGCACTCTCTTTCTCTCTCTTCCGGTTAGTGAGTGAGTGGTGGCACTGAGCGCACCAACCTCCATTGTCTAAGGAGATCACGCAAGCACAGGCAATGAGTTTCAATTTCGTTTCCTTTCGAAGCTACTTAGATAACAGTATCCAATAAAGCGCTCTCTTCACTTTGCACGCTTTTTGGTTTTTACCGAGACGAAGCGAAGCCCAACCCAAGTGAGTGTCAACTGAACATCAGCTTTAGATCAAAGCCTGTCGTGTCTAGAACTTGAAAAAGACTTCCGACTTTGACGAGTTCGCGTCAGAATACGAATTGGGTAGTATCGAGTTCGTGGATATTATGGATCCACCCGTAATGATGAATGATGGGTCGTATAATCTGGCGGAGATCTGGCAGTTTCCGTTGAATGGTGGCGGCCGGAGTCAGTTTGGGCAGAGCTTGGGTCAGTATGAGGATTCAAGTCGAGACATTTCCGGTGATGATCCGGTGAGTTCGGAGCAGATAGGACGTCATAATGGTCCCAGAAAACGGCGTGATTTGGACGATGATTCGGCAAAGGGTGTTTCTACAAGCAATGGCAATGAAAATGGAACGGTATTTGGATTCGTTTGTTTATTTCAATCAATGTGGGCTGATCTAACTTGTTGTTCCCAAAGCTATCTCCTTTTCCTTTTCCTGTTTTTAATGAAGACAAAGTTTAATGTTGGTTAAGTAAGAGCTTCCTCTCGGCTTTTGACTTGGTGGTGGTTATTTTCAGAAGCTTTTTTAAGTCTTTGTTGTTCCATTGAACTGCTGATCTAACTTGGCTATGATGGTCAATTGAGTTGACTCGTTCAATTCCAAGTTGATTAACTAATTAAACGAGGTATTTTCTGTCTGTATGTGGGAATTGTGGAACCGTTGGTACCCAAAACTGTGAATTTGAAAAGCTAGTGGAGAGTAGTTGTTGACCAGCTTGTGATGTGAATTGCAGAGTGATTGTGATCCAAAACGGCTTAAAACACCGGGAAGTAGAGACGAGCATTATGATTCTAAAGCTGAAACCCAACCCGGTTCAGGCAAGCATGTGGAACAGAATGCTAAACCAACTGAGCCACCTAAACAAGATTACATCCACGTAAGAGCAAGAAGAGGCCAAGCTACTGATAGCCACAGTCTAGCAGAAAGAGTAATTTTCTTTAATCCTCTTAATCTGACTTTTATTTGATGGAATTATATTGGGAAGCCTACTGGGATTTCTGTGCTTATTTACACTTGAAAGATGTCCTATTATAATCAAGGTACTTGGTGAGATTGATGATAACTATTGTGTGGACAGGCTAGACGAGAAAAGATTAGTGAAAGGATGAAAATTCTCCAGGATCTAGTACCTGGCTGTAATAAGGTATGGTATTTCTATTTCTTGAGCTTTTCTTAGTCGTGCTAGTCCGTTCCTAATAGTCTGGTTAGATAATTTGAGGAGTTCTTTGCTGGAGATTTTAATTCCTATATCGTATTAAATTACAAACAAGGATATAAGTTTGGTCAACAAGAATGTTCAATTCTGCTACCTTGCTGGTGGTGTTTTGAAAGGATGTATTGGTGATTTGCATTCATTCTCGTTGTACGTTGGCCTAAAGTCCTGTTTGCTAAAGTAGGTTCTCTGATGCAGGTTATAGGCAAAGCACTAGTACTTGATGAGATTATAAATTACGTTCAGTCACTACAACGTCAAGTAGAGGTAATGATCCTTATTTCTCGTGGAATGAGCATACTGATTTTTCTCCTTTTGTCTCTTCTCATGTTGAAATTAAGTCTTACTTTTAATTGGAAATTGTAGTTTTTGTCTATGAAACTTGAAGCAGTGAATTCTAGAATGACTCCTGGGATTGAAGTGTTTCACGCAAAAGATGTGAGTTGCAATACTTCAATTCACCATTGACCCTCTTTTGATTTCATTTGGATTTGATTGCTAGCGCTGGCATCAGTATGTCAGCTCGTATTTCTTATATGCTTTGTGGGTGATCATTGTTTTAATTGGTTGCTTCATGTAAAATTTAAAATTTTCATAAAAAGTAGCTGTTTGATGAATGTTTGGTCCTGGCTGAAAAATACTAACGTGGGAAAGAGGGACAAAGACACCTTCACTACTATTTTTTCCAAGAAATTTGACCAAGCTGTGATGAACATGATCAAGCCTTGGTTTACGGTCTAGAATGAGGTCTTTTAAGAATAGTGAGTACATGACTGCTGTGTCTTTCTGCGATGCCACATAAAAATGTCTCACGATGGTTGTCAAGATCAACATTGATTGATGGCATGATTTTAACAGTTGACGGAATTTCATCAATCATCTATTGCTGTGTAAGAACTAATTCAGCATATTAGTAAATACATCATCCAATACATCAATCTGCTAGAATTGGCAGTTCTCTCATATTAGTTGACCTGCTCTTAATGAAACTGTTGAGGGAAGCAATTCATTTTGCTACAACATCTCTGCATTCTTCTTTTATGGTAAAAAGGAGAACTTAACGAGGTGTAGGATGGATGAAAGCTTGATCTCGGGAAGAGCTGAACTTGGTTATGGAGAGGGTAGGAGAATTGTTGAGGTGTCTTTTTCCTTTGCCTCTTGAATAACAGCAATTTCTTTTACAATTTCAGTTTGGCCAACCAACGTTTGATACTGCTGGCATGGCATTTGTCTCACAACCTGCGAGGGAATACAGTCGTGGTGCATCACCGGAGTGGCTGCATATGCAGGTTGGTGGTGGTTTTGAGAGAACGTAATAATCGAGTCTCCTGAGCAATTAATAATAAAATTATCAAATGGCTGTTAAATTATATACGCCAGCATGTTCATCAAAGATAAACCTGTTACAACACTTCAACATCAGGCATGGAGCTGTAGTTGCTGTCTAAAAAGACCGCTGATTCTACTTTCTGAAACATCTCCATTTGTTTGTGTTGGAAAATGATTCTGTTTACTTCACATATGACGTACTTCTCTGTACTAATACTGAACTGATCTCTCAGAATTAGGTATTATTCTTGTAGTAGAAAAACTGTTTGTCCAAAAGTTGCTAATGTTTGTTTAACATCCTCAGTGAGTCCTGTCATTAACTTATGATTGTTGAGAAGCTGCAGCTTGTTCAACAAATAAGCATGGAAAGCTAACTTGGAAAACTCCGAAATGAGAAGGGCTAGGATTATGAAACATTTTCTCTCGCCCCTGTAGTGTACCTGTCCTCATTTCATTCTACTCTGCCTGTTAAACTCAAATGGGCCACAGACAAGACAACCCATTTGCTGGAAATTAATATTAAATGGTTAAAAATATTTATTTAAAACCAATGAAATACGTTTTCTACTGAGGGCCCGTTGACATTAATGATCCAGTTCCCTCTTCATCGAAGCTCCCATCTTTTTGGGCGGCCCGTCACTCACACGTCAGCACTATGAAATTCAACGTCCTTTTTAGTTTATTAAACGACATCGTCAACCATCTTCCACGCCTTAGTTGAAGTGGTCGTGGCCGCTTTTGGAAACTCTCACAGACGCGCGCGTGTACATTTTCCCAAGAAAACCCACTCCCCCCACTTTCAAGGGTCTAGACTAACGCGCCAAAAACTGAGCGTGGGTTTGAATTTCAAAATAGACACGTTTACTGTATCAACATAAGCTTCTCATTCTTTGCTGCTAATTAAGACGGAAGATTATTACGCGCTTTTAAATTCAACTCTGTATTTTTTTCTCAAAGCCAATGAGAGGAAAATAATTTAAAAAGAGATAGAAAAGTAAAAAAAAAAAAAAAGGAAAGGAGAAAAATCGAAGCAGATGAGAGGATTCTCATTTTCCTCTCTGTTTCATCGTTGATATCAAGAGGAGAAAACTCGAAGAAATCGAAGAGAAATATATTTGCTGATTGATATCGAATCGAAAATTGTTCGTCCTAAGATTGGATCCATTTTTGAGTTCGGATCGGTTTTTTAGTTCTTCGTTCTGTTTGGTGGAGACGAGAGGATGAGTGGCGGCGGATGGGAAAGGGTTCGGTCCTCGAGATCGGTGTTGAATCGTGATGTGAGTTTGACCGGTCGTACGACGACACGGACGGTTCGACTCGGCCGAGTCCAGCCTCAAGCCCCCGGTCACCGAACCATTTATTGCAATGATCGCGAGGCCAATCTTCCTGTTAGATTCAGGGTATTTTTATTATAAATTTTCATTCTTTTGAATTTGATCATTTTGGTTGTTGAGAAAAAAACAGTTTTTTTTTGAGTTACTGGTGAAAATTCAGTTGACTTGGTGCTACTGACTAGTTAGGCTTTAATCGGATGCGAAACCGAGGTTTTTTCTATTATTCAGTAGAGGCATTGGTTGAAACCTTTTTGCTTGATGGTGCAAAATTGTAAGTGTCCATACTTGATTTTTAAATGAAAGCTTGCGGCTTCGGTATCTTGTCTGTTTTGTTCCTGATAGATCTTCAGATCAAAGTTTAATTAGATAGCAAAGAAAAAGTTGTTATATATAGATAGGTGCATGTTCCATAGCATTTACAATTTGTTTTAGAAGTTTAATGTGCTTGAGGATGAGAAGGAAGTGCTTCAACCAAACACTATAAGAACTTACTATTTATTTACTTTCAAACCTGTCTGAGACTCATTCCTTCTTGGATTACTTCACTATCTTATAATCTGTGTGAAAACATTCTTATGTTATATATCTCTAGAAATTGACCTGTCATGTACCAAGTTGAAACGCTTTGAATGCAATTTTATCTTATTCATATTTTTGGGCCATTAATTTATCCTTGATACATGAGAAGTATTGAAAATGTTGGACATCCTTCTACATTTGATGGGAAGCCATTTGCTAGTAACACGTTTTGCCCATATCAGGCCATCTTCTAGGAGTTAATTGAAAAAACTGGAGTGGCAATTCATATTTCCGAAATACATGCATCATTTAAGCCTGTCAACTGGTTATTCTACTGACACAATATAAAGGAAGTAGCCAAGAACATTGATTTCCTCTCTTGAAGTTGGGAACCAAGTAGCTTTGTTATGTAAAATCCTAGTTATGATTGTTTCAACTTGAAGCTTCTTTATGAAAGCTGCTGCTTTCCATTTATTCTGTATTAGTTGAATTTGGATGTTTTGCTGCTAATATATTTTGAAGAATGTTTTTGGTGTATGGGAAAAAATGTGGTTACGTTTCCAATTCTGAATTTGTTTTTATAGTTTCTACCTCTTTGCATTGATTTCTTTTAATTGCTGGAGATTAATTGTTTCAGGGCAATTCTATATCAACTACAAAGTACAACTTCTTTACCTTCTTACCAAAAGGGTTGTTTGAGCAGGTAAGCTAATATTTGGAAAAGGAAAGTTTGCTATATTGGACATTTTTTTTAACCCTTATGTAATGTTGATTGTGCTCTTGGTTTAATAATGTTTTTAAACATTGTAATTATTGATGAACTGACATCAAGAATGAATTGATTTTGAAATTTCCAAATTTTTTACTTACACTAGCGATGCTTGAAAAAGCATTATATGATTAAGCTCAAGTTCTGTATGGTAAAGTAGTTTCCTCACCTTCCTGTTATTTGAATATCTGGGCCTTTTTCCTGATAGTATATTATGTTTGCATTCACAGTTCAGGCGCGTGGCGAATTTTTACTTTTTGTTGATCTCAGTCTTATCAATGACCCCAATCAGGTATGTTGGTCACACTCATCATTTCTACTAACAAAAATTTTCACTTGATATCATGCTTGATATACAGACATGTTTTACATTGTGTACTTGCCAAGTTATTGATGCTGATAGATTTCCCAACATTTTCTAGGAAAGGTCTTATGGTCAATGATGGTGTGTGATCTTTTGAGTTTTAACAATCATACTTTTAGAACATCATAAGACTTATAGGCCAAATTGTGCTTTGTTCTTTTCATGCACCAATGTTCTAAAGCATTTAGAAAGTGGAAATAAGAAGTCAATATTGTTGTGATCATGATTTTTATGATTTTTATATGACCATTTGTTCTAAAGTCTATCTGCGGTATAATTTTTGTGTTTGCAGCAGATATGTAAAGTTGACCTACATTTGTGTGTTGTATTTAAGATATTTTCTGATCGTGCAGCCCAGTCAATCCAATTACCAATGTCGTCCCTCTGAGCTTGGTGCTCTTAGTGTCTCTTATTAAGGAGGCATTTGAAGACTGGGTAAGAACTGCATTTCATTATAATTGTTGCATTCTTGGTCTTCTCTTTATGGGGAAAAAGTTAATAGTGAATTTATTTATCTGTTTCAACATTATGTTTCTTTTTTCTTTTTTTTTTCCTTTTTTGGAGGATGAGGGTTTGAAAGAAAATTATAATTCAGTAGGGAAATTGCTTATTTTCTCTTTTATTTCCTCTTTTATGCACAATAGAAACAGTTTCAGAATGATATGGTAATAAATAATAGTCCCATAGAAGTTCTGCAAAATCAAAGGTGAGAGACTCTTTCCTAGGAGAAAGTGCAGGTTGGAGACATTGTCAGGGTGAGTATAATGAATTCCTATTAATATTTCTCCTGTTGTTGATTGAATTTTGTTAATAACATGGTTGTCTAAGTTGTTAAATAAAATATTTGCAAACTTTCATACAGCTATTCTCTCATAATTATTTATCAGACATGAAGCTGAATTTCTTTGTGTTTCAGGTTAAGCAGGATGGATTCTTTCCTGCAGATTTACTATTTCTTGCGACTACAAACCCTGATGGTGTCTGCTAAGTTGAGGTTTTCTTTTCCCATGCTGTTTAAGCCATTGTTGTTCATGTTATTGCATAAAAAGCATAACTTTTTCTGCTAGATCATATCACCTTCTTTTCCTTTTCCATTATCTATTTTTTTTCATTGGCAGACATCAAATTTAGATGGGGAAACAAATCTGAACATCAGAAAGGCATTGGAAAAGACCTGGGATTACTTGACTCCTGAGAAAGTTATAGAATTCAAAGGTTGAGTCTAGGTTTAGAATATCAAAATATAGGGGTATATATGCCTCCAAAATCACAATAAAGTAACACCAGTTAGTTAGAGCAGTAGTTAATATCAAGCTATTTCTGCATCTGTTTTAAGCTTCTTTCTGCTAACACTCTGAACTTCGTCACCTTTCATGTTTAATATGAAATAGTAAAGTATCCTGGGTTGGCGA
>JANIHZ010000001.1:4056406-4070481 GCA_027478365.1 Erythroxylum rufum
ATCTGTTTTAAGCTTCTTTCTGCTAACACTCTAAGCGTCGTCACCTTACATGTTTAATATTAAATAGTAAAGTATCCTGGGTTGGTGAAATTGTTGAATAGGCTTTGCTAAGAGTTTATATCTAAAATTTTGCACACATTCCATGTTTACCTTTAAAGTGTCGATCTTTCTTTTACGTCACAAGCATTCTTATATTACTTTATTAATGCAGGTGAAGTGCAGTGTGAGCAGCCTAACAATTCATTATATACATTCACTGGCAATCTTATTATTGATAAACAGACATTACCTCTCAGTCCAAACCAACTTTTATTAAGAGTAAGTCTTAATTAAATTTTGCCACTTATAAACATTTAGTTCTATAACTCTCAGCTTTCTTCAATCAGGATGGAATAATTTCCTTGAATGATTCTAAGCACAAACTTGAATCCGTGCTCTGCATAATGGGGATTTACATCATATTTCTTGGACATTTGTTATGGTTTGATGATTTGACTGATCTTGGTATGGTGCGCTTCTAGGGATGCGGTCTCAGGAATACAGAGTGCATTGTAGGGGTGGTTGTATTTACTGGTCACGAAACAAAGGTTTGTTGTCAAAATATTGATTTCTCATTGTTTTAGTGGTTGTTGTCAAATTTGTGAACATCTTTGGTAGAATGCTAACCTTGATATCACTTTCTCGTTATTCTTCATAAGTTTCCTTGTTTCATCGTGTGAGTACCTAGACATTCGAGTGTCTTGGTTTGTAGAAAGTTAGAGCATAGTAGGTTTATATCTGTGCCATAATGCAAGAAAAGTCAATTACTTGCAATTTTGACATCATATTCTGGCTGCTTACTTTGTTGCTGACATGTAGTTACTGGTTTATGGCTGTTTGGAATCTTGCAGGTTATGATGAATTCAATGAATGTTCCTTCTAAGAGAAGTACATTGGAAAGGAAACTTGACAAACTTATACTCATTCTTTTTGGAACACTCTTCATTATGTGTTTTATTGGAGCCATAGGCAGGTGAGATAATGGGTAAATTGTCAATTTCTTTTTACTTCTGCTCTTTGGATTTCCCCCCCTCAAACTTGCTACCTCTTGCCTTTGTTAGATTTCTTGCATGATAATGTTTTATGCTTCACAATATTATGCAGTGGTGTATTCATTAGTCGAAAGTATTTCTACCTAGGACTTGAGAAAGGTGTGGAACTGGCATTTGACCCTAGCAATCGATTTGGGGTAATACATGCTGTCTGCCTACATTTGTAAATTTTTGATTCTCTTTCCAGCCTTTTTTTGAACTTTATGTTCTATATATTCTAGGTTGCTGCTCTGACCATGTTTACCCTGATCACGCTATACTCTACAATAATCCCCATCTCGTTATATGTTTCCATTGAGGTCAGTCTCCAGGCCAGTTTCATGCAGTTTGCGATGACATTGTAGATTACCTGTTTTGGAATGTGCCATTTTTTGTTGATCAATTTCAATATCATGTCCAGATGATCAAATTTATTCAATGCACTCAATTTATCAACAAGGACTTGCATATGTTCCATGCTGATACCAATACACCTGCATTGGCAAGGACTTCAAATTTGAATGAGGAACTTGGACAGGTGAGTTAATGTCAAACAACCTTTGATGTTACTATTTATGGTCATGTAGCATTTTTTTTGGCTGGATGTGATATGTCCATTATGTTGGAGGTGATGAATATGGCTGTTTGAATTGCTTTAAATTGGTCGTACTTCATCATCCACTTGTCTGGTATCTTTAATTGGTGTTTTTTTCAGGTGGAATATATCTTTTCTGATAAAACAGGAACTTTAACAAGAAATTTGATGGAGTTCTTTAAGTGTTCTATTGGAGGTGAAATTTATGGAACTGGTATCACAGAAATTGAGCGGGGAGGGGCTCAAAGGAGCGGCATGACTATCCAGGAAGTATGATTCCTGTCCTTTATATAACATTGAACAGAGCAAGTTTATGTGTATGGATAAAGATACTATACTGCCATCATTACCTTTATTAGACTTGCTCTTAATAAGATTTTCTTGGTCTTCTTGCAGGTGCCTAGATCAGCCAATGCAATTCATGAGAAAGGTTTTAATTTTGATGATCCTAGGCTTATGCGAGGAGGTTGGAGAAATGAAGCTAATCCTGATCTCTGCAAGGTATTATATTTTTTCGAGGACTATTTTGTACTTTTGATGTTTATTGGGCCCTTCAGAAAAGCATTTGTAGAAGCCAAGGTTATGATATTTTACTCCAATTAGAATTTATAATTGCTGATGGAAGTATTACATGTTACTTTTTCAGTGCGTATGTGGATATTTTGTGATTTGATTAAATGATCTAGGAAAATTACAATCACGGTCAATATTTTTTTTCCCAATGTGTTTTGTGGTTGTAGTTGTCTATTTCTATTGTTCTGCATGGGAGTTTGTGATTGTAGTTATGTCTCGGTTGGAGACTTACACTTTTCTGCATAAGTTTGTATGCCATGAAACTGAACATTGATGGTAAAAGATACTTCTCGTTGTTTCAATCCTTGCTGATGCTTAGACTTACGATTTGTTTTGGTTATGACATTCATTTCTCATTGAAACTTCACTAATTCTATTATGAGTGTCAAGGTTCTCCCCTTTTCGTTTGAATTTGATACATTAATATAGTGGTGCAAGTGAATTACTGCCGCCAAGTAGAACTAACATTTTAAGCACCACTTTTTACTTTCCTATGAAAATTGTTTGTTTTTGTTCAGAACGTGTTAAATAAAAAGCGTATGGTCTTGAGTGTCCTTCTGGCATACTTTTATTGTGTATTATGATCTGTAATTTCTGGTGCGTTATGGTCTTGAGTGTCCTTCTGGCATACTTTTATTGTGTATTATGATCTGTAATTTCTGGTGCGTTAAATTTTATTTCTGCCATTATACAGGAATTTTTCAGATGCCTTGCTATATGTCATACTGTGCTCACTGAAGGCGACGAGTCCCCTGACAAAATCACTTACCAAGCTGCATCTCCTGATGAAGCTGCTCTAGTTACTGCTGCAAAGAACTTTGGATTCTTTTTCTACCGGTTTGTGATCTTGTTATACCATCTTGTGCTTGCCATTTTTAATTCTTCCCTTTACTTTAAAAGACTTCTATATCTACCAAAACAACTTTGATTTGATATCAGTTACGTTTTAAAAATTCTGCATATCTTGTGTCTAAGAACTAGTTCTTTTTTCCATTAGACGTACACCTACCATGATATACGTTCGTGAATCTCATGTTGAGAAGATGGGTAAAGTTCAGGATGTAGCATATGAAATTCTTAATGTTTTGGAGTTCAATAGGTAAGCACAAACTTTTATTTGTCCAACATTCATTTATCATCTTATTCTGAATAATACTGACATCTTTTTTGTCTTTGATGTTATAGCACGAGAAAGCGTCAGTCTGTTGTTTGTCGTTATTCCAATGGTAGACTTGTCTTGTACTGCAAGGTATCATTTTTCTTAAGGATTGTTGATTCTATATGTTTGGTTGGCCCTGGGGAAGGTGCTTAGCCCTCAAGGGAGGAGGATGTGATTCAAACCTGAGACCTTGTTCTGGGTTGGAGAGCCTGAACTGCTGGGTCCTCTGGTTCTTTTTGAGTTGATGCTTTTGTTGGCTTGGAAATAACACTTGTCAGGAAACCTTTGTTTAGGGTGCTGATACTGTGATTTACGAAAGACTGGCTGGTGGAAATGGTGGCATTAAAAAAGTAACCAGGGAACACTTGGAACACTTTGGATCTGCTGGACTACGTACTCTTTGCCTAGCCTATAGGGACTTGAATCCTGAAGTGTATGAAAGCTGGAATGAGAAGTTCATCCAAGCAAAATCTTCTTTGAGGGATCGTGAGAAGAAGCTAGATGAGGTATATGCTGCCTGAGAAAATGTCTTTTCCGTTAGATTTATTCTACCCTTGCTATGTTTTGTTGAAAGATGTTATCAGTTATGCTATTGTTACTTGCTAAATCATTTAGTGAGTAGATTTTAAAGAAACATCACAAAATGTGTTTATTCATTATTGACTTATCTTTCACGTTTAAAACATTTCTTTCGTGGTTGTTGTACCCATTGCTTATTAGAAATCTTCTGATAGTAGAAGTAATGGATCATGTTCTGAAATTAGATGATTTTAGGAGTTAGTTTTTTCTAAGCATAGTTTTTTCTAAGCATACTGTTCCTGATACTGTTTCTAACTTATTATTTAACTGTTCTGATACTGTTTCTAACTTATTATCTAACAATGACTAAAAGCAGTATTTTTATTGTACTTTTCTGTTAGTGTGATTTAGCGATTGATGAAGGCAGCTAAATACTTGGAATGGCTGGTTTGCATTTAATACCTTAGGAATAAACAGATCTTTTAGTAGGAAAATTTTGCACTGTAAATATTACTACAGTCCATTACAAGTTGTTCTCAAAAGGTTAATTGGAACACGTATTTGTTTTTCAAACAAAGTAAGTTCTTATTGTTCTTTAGTGGATTGACATACCTTTTCTTCTACAAGTGTATATTCTAGTTATCTTCTTCTACAAACTAAATCTAATGCAGGTTGCAGAACTAATAGAAAAGGATCTTGTTTTAATTGGGTGTACTGCTATAGAAGACAAACTTCAAGAAGGAGTACCAACTTGTATAGAGACTCTTTCTAGAGCCGGAATTAAGATCTGGGTACTAACAGGAGATAAGATGGAAACAGCAATAAACATAGCATACGGTGAGTTGTTACTTAATGTTATCTTGCCCTTCTGTAAGTGTTGTCTTGAGTTATGTGCTATCTTGTATGCTTGTGCAATTTTAAAAAATTTCTTTTGTTTATCATTCGCTGCAGCTTGCAACTTGATTAACAATGACATGAAGCAGTTTATTATTAGTTCTGAAACAGATGCAATTAGAGAAGTGGAAAACAGGGTAAGAGTTTATTATGGTCTGATGCTAGGAATTTGGGGACTGTTCAATTTTAGTAGACATTATTCATTGCCTCCATCAAATGATAATTTTTGTTGCAGGGTGACCAAATAGAAATTGCTCGCTTTATGAAGGAAGAAGTTAAAAAAGAGCTAAAAAATTGCCTTGAGGAAGCACAGCACCATATGCACACCATATCTGGACCAAAATTAGCACTTATTATAGATGGCAAGTGCCTAATGTATGCATTAGACCCAAGTTTACGAGTAATGCTACTGAATCTGAGCTTGAATTGTAGTTCAGTTGTTTGTTGCCGAGTTTCTCCTTTACAGAAAGCACAGGTGATTACCCTTCTCATTATTTGTCATGTATTTACCATACATCTAAAAACCAAGTGTTTTACCAATTAGTGGAGAGCATAAAGCATGGAAAGATCAATTTTTCTTCTTGTTATCTTGTTGGAAGTATTTAATGGAAAGACTGACTTTTTAACATTACTGTGCTAAACTGAAAGTCCATTTTGTTTTGGTAACAGATTATTAGTCACATTCTTATGCATAAACTTTTACAGAAAACTTGATAAAATTCATGTATATGTTTGAGAATATGACTGCTTAGGTATATTTGGAGGAGCATATTTAAAAGCTACAGTTGCATATATTTTTCTTAAAATAGATATTCTTGGTGTCAAATGCATATCTCTAGTATTCAAGGCCTTTCTTTTTGAGAAATTTGTATGTATGTTTAGGTGACAAGTCTTGTCAAGAAAGGTGCACGTAAGATAACACTTAGTATTGGAGATGGTGCTAATGATGTTAGCATGATTCAAGCTGCTCATATTGGTGTTGGAATTAGTGGGTTGGAAGGGATGCAGGCAGTAATGGCTAGTGATTTTGCAATTGCCCAATTTCGTTATTTAACGGATTTGCTTCTTGTGCATGGACGTTGGTCCTATCTTAGAATATGCAAGGTATGAGTTTATGATCCTGAAATCCTTAATCTTCCACTTAGTTGATTCTCTTACAACAATATGTCATATGTCCCTTTTAAATTGATGATGTTTTTATTGCTTCTGCAGGTTATCACGTATTTCTTTTACAAGAATCTTACATTCACCTTGACCCAATTTTGGTTCACCTTTCACACCGGGTTTTCTGGTCAAAGATTCTATGATGATTGGTTCCAGTCCCTTTATAATGTCATATTTACAGCCTTACCGGTTATCATGGTTGGGCTTTTTGACAAGGTTATTATACTTTCAAAAACCCCTTTAGTTTTTACAATTGTTTATAGTGTTCCATCCTAGAAGTACAAGGATTTGCAGTAAGCTTGAATCTTTGACTTCCTTGGTGACATTAATGTGTGTTTTGCTAGGATGTTGGCGCTTCACTGTCCAAGAAGTATCCTCAACTGTACAAAGAAGGGATAAAGAATGTATTTTTCAAGTGGAGAGTGGTGGCTACATGGGCTTGCTTTTCAGTGTTGCAATCTTTAGTTTTCTACTCCTTTGTGACCGTGTCAAGTGATTGTGGTAAAAATCCATCAGGCAAGATGTTTGGACAATGGGATGTTAGCACAATGGCCTTCACATGTGTTGTAATCACAGTTAACCTGCGCCTTCTGATGATCTGTAATTCAATTACAAGATGGCATTACATTAGTGTTGGAGGAAGCATTTTGTCTTGGTTCTTATTCATTTTTGTATATTCACTTCTACGGGTAAGTCATTTGGATCTCTTCTTTTTCAATTTACAAAAAGACTTGGGGGTTATCAGAAATTGCTAGACCTGCTCATGACTGATGACATACTGATATGTATTTTGACGTTAACGCAGGAGAATGTTTATTTCGTGATTTATGTGTTGATGAGTACATTCTATTTCTACGTCGCACTTATTCTTGTTCCCATTGTTGCACTCCTCGGTGACTTCATTTACCAAGGGTAAGGTTCAGGAATTTATTTTGAAACACCTGATGGCAATTTTTTAATGCATGATAAGCATCTTTTATCATTAGCAAACACATTTTGTTCACACTAATCATTAGACCAAATTAGTTTCCATTGAATTCGAAATTAGTCTTGTATCCCTAAACTGATTCCCAAAGCTGATTTAGGTTGAGCTGCACGGACAAGAAAACTCCCTTAAAGTCTAGAAACCCTCATTTATCAAGCAATGCTGGTTTTTAGCTTAAAAGTTTGCTGAAGGAATATTACTTGAATACTTAGGTTGTAACATTGTAAAGTTTGTTCACCAAATAAACATGTATAAATAGTTCAGAGCCAGATCTTAAGAACAAAATGGTTTCCATACACTCTTTATTATCTCATTTTTTTTTTAACCTTTGATTTTTTCTGTTGTCTATTTGTTCATTTGTATCGTTAATTTTTATGTGTTTTGGAGCAGGGTTCAAAGATGGTTCTTTCCCTACGATTATCAGATTGTTCAGGAAATTCACAGACATGAGCCTGATGACAATTCAAGAGCTGAACTGCTTGAGATTGAGAACCGGCTAACACCCCAGGAGGAAAGGAGCTACGCTGTAGCTCAACTTCCACGAGAATTATCTAAACATACAGGCTTTGCTTTTGATTCACCTGGATACGAGTCATTTTTTGCTGCACAGCTAGGTATCTATGCCCCACAGAAGGCATGGGATGTTGCAAGGAGAGCCAGTGTGAGGTCGCGGCCAAAGATACCCAAAAAGAATTAAGCCCTTAAGGTAACTTTGTACAAAAGGTCTTTTATTTTTTTTCCAAAAATCCACTTCTTGATTTAGTTTAAGTAGAGAATTTGTAAATATAGTCGTATTTTGCTTGTTTTGTTCAACAGGATCTCTCTTTTTTTTTTTTTTTTTGGGTGTGTGTAATTGTAGCTTCTCCAATATATATCCATGGAGAAACTTAAATGGTTATTAGGGTCATTACTACTGTACAGCTAACCAATTGAAATGGGCATTTTGGTAGTGCATGCTGATTTCAGTTTATGATGTTCGCAAGGATGCCATTTTGTTCCTTCATATGATGCCAAATTTTACACGACTGAACTAATGACTAATATATTTACTGGAGTTGATACGGTAGAACAAAAACTAGGGTTTCGATCGATTTAGAATCGGAATTTGGGAAATAATTAAAGAATCAGGAAGAGATGTTGGAAGAGAAGAAAGGATTATTCATTGCCAAACTGAAACTCTGTATTAACAACCATCAAACAGCTTTTTCATAGTCGTTAAACACAAGTAGAGCCGATAAATATTAGGCAGATTTACTCTTCACTTACAAATTGAATAGTTTATAACATCATTTTATTTATAGTTTTTTAGAGAGTGTAGTTGATCTGCTCATTCGACCATCACCTAGACAGCAATTTGATTATTCTGTTTGCCAATCTTTTTCCAAGATTGCTATAGGAATCTTCACAATTGAACCTTGTAAATTAAGAAAAGTAGTCGCAACCTTGTTGAGTTAGGGACATATTTCTTTAATTGAGAAACATTAGAGACAAATCTAATTAGTAGTTGGAGGCATTTCATTGGAAAATATGATCAAACAAACACTTGAATTATACTTCTGCTGAATATGGATGGGAAAGTAGAATGAAATGACTAAATTTGCTTAATCTCTCAACAACTACCATATAAGTACTGATTTTCCTTCAAAAACATGAATCTCCTTATAAAATCAAGTGAGATATTTACCCAATACTACTTAATAATTGATCAAGGTTGAACAAATCTAGAGTTGGAATGTTTTATATTTATTCCTCAAAAGTAATGTTAGCTCCCGCCGCTAATTGCCCCCTCCATTTCAATAACCCATGTGAGTGTGACCAAGCATATATTGAATTACCGCTTCCATTTGCCTCCTAAGTTATGAATCAATATCTATAAGACGTAATCTTCATTCTAAATATCTTTAATTACTTTAAGTTAGAATTTACATTTGGCATTGTATGTGTATATATAGTTTAGAACTAAGAACCCTCCGAAGAGCATAGTAAGAATGGTTTTCCATTCCATTCTTATAGATTAGTCATATCCTGTTGAAATAGAGTTGTGATCATATATTTAAGACTTTTGTGGTCAGTTTATAACACAAATCTTTTTCCGATCAGGTGGTGAGACCAATGTTTAGTTGTTATAACCAAAACTAACATATTAACAATGCTAAATTTCCATAATTAAAACTAACATATCCTTCTCATAAACAACCAAATGACTATACTTGGAGATAAAGCTTTATTAATATAGTCAATTGGATGCCTATCCTTCATCAACACTACTCTAATGCCTTACTTGCTTAGTCTTACTAATGTTAGGTAATGCCAGTATTAGACCTATCATCGCAATATTCTTAAAAAGCTTTATATGTTCTTCAAGAGTGCAATCAATAACTTGTTAATTTGTCTATACTCCTTTATAAATGTTCTATAATATCTAGTCATCCTAAGAAAATTCTTAAATTGCTATATATTTGTTGCTAAAATTGTCTCAATTTTTTTTAAATCATCGCTAAAAAAGGATGATATATCTCAAGTACTCAATATATTTAGCGTCAAAAGTGCATTTACTCTCGTTAGTATATAACATAAGCTTTCTCAACACTAACAACACCTTTTTCAAATGAACCAAGTGCTCACACAAGACTATGTAAAAGCATGTCATTGGAAGATACCAAAACAAATTTCCTTAGATAAAGATTAAAATAATATTCGTTAAGATTCGAAAGGCATTAGTTAGTCCAATATGCATGACAAAAAACTCACAAGATCTTTCATGAGTTTTAAAAGCATTTTTTGGATATCATCCTTATTTATCCTAATTTGATGAAGACCATAAGCAAATCTAACTTTAAAAACTACTTAAAACCATGCAATTCATCTAACAACTCCAGCAAGTTTTATATGAAATTTATCTTTATATATGTGTTCATAAAGAGCCTTATAATCTATGTATAATATCCAAGTTCCATATTTAATTTTAACCAAAAATATTGAAGAAGAAAATGAACTTATGATGCATTAGATGATCCCTTACTTCAACAATCCGTATATAAGCTCCTCAATGGCACCTTTCTAAGCTCTACAATGTCTGTAAGGTCACAAATGGGTGGTTGTTCCACCTTTATTTAATGAAATTGTGTGATCATGTGACCTTTTAGAAGGTAACTTCTTCGGATCTATGGATACATCTTGATACCTTTCTAGCAACTTTACTATTATGCTAGCTTTGTCCATTCCTTAAGAGCCACCATTACTCCTTTATTTGTTATCATCGTTCATTCAAATAACTGGATTAAACCATTTTTTTCTAATCTAAATGTAAAATATGTAATTGACTAGTAGCTCACGTAGATTGAAATCATTTCTATAGATTTTTATCTTAAATTAGAGTGAATTACTAATCACTAATAACATTATGTAGTTGAACCCTTTACTAATTCCACTTAAGTTTCATAGTCCCCTTAAAAAATTTGCAAACGGATTCATTAAGAGAAGCTATACATTGCACTCTAATACTATATGATTGCCTCCAATAGCTAACATTAGAGCGTCTCTACACAATTGATGCCCTTCCATTGTCCACTTAAAACCTTTACAAAGATGATAACTTATTTACTACATTCCTCCACCATTTAAACCCTCACAAGCTCGATTTCCTCTAAGAAATAATCTTCTTCCTTGTTAACCACTCTAATGCAATATAAAATTATGAGTATTGCCACTATATTATCAAAAAGTGCATTGGCTTATTTCTAAAGTACCACACTGCCTCCATTTGCCTAAAACCTTCATTAATAACTCATTTCATTACTTGCAAAAACATATTTTGGTTTAACAAATCAACATTATTTACTGCGCATTCCCTTACCTTAGCTTCTTGGCTTTCTTCTCCCACATTTGAACAATATACATATGAAAACTTTCTTTTTAAACTTGTGCCTAGGAACATACTTTTCATCACACTAAAAGTATAGTCTTTTAGCCTCCATTCATCCTGATCTTTGCTAGTGTTAGTTAATTTTACGCCAATAGTTTAAGTTATTTAACTTGATGGGATTGGGTGGGTAAAATTACTAATAAATACTTATTAACATAAGATACACCTCCCTGATGACTTCTCATAGTTGTCTTACAGAGGTGTTAATTGTTGGACTCTAGCAAATTTATTCATTATTATAAGTTCTATGGATTTAATAACTTCATAGCTCATTCAATATTGTTTCTAAGCCTTTTCAAGAGTACACTTACCAAAAAAGGTTTATGAATAATCAAATTATAAGAAAAACGTCAAATTTGGCATAATATTCTTTCAACGAATTGTTTGAACTAGTTCCTTCAAGTCTCGAACCTGATCAATATAATTGTTTCTCTAAAACATTGCTCTAAGGGCAAGATATATTCCCCTAAGCTTAAAACCAGGTCAATCTTTTCTTAATATATAATTAATGCCATAGTAAAACTTAATTTAGTTATATTACCATGATCTTCACCTTAAGAGTTGGAGGATCAAAAAGAAAATGAATCCATTTTTTTTAACTTTCTTATTGTCAAAATAAGGAAACTACAACTTTGTCAACCTAGCTAGAACCATATAATCTAGATTCGAAGATGATTAAGATTGGTTGGTTTGTAACCTTTCAGCTACATTACTTGTTTGTTATTGTAAGCATATTTGTGGAAGTTATTGCATCATCAGTTCCAATTCATTCAATTCTCTCTCCTATTTTATCTCTGGCTCTTTAATTTGCAACTCAATAATTGCTTTAAATATTCTTTAGTCTTGTGATTGGGTTCCTTATACCATCTCAAATCTCCACAAGTCAACGTAATTCATTACTCTAATACTAATTTGATTCAATCATAATCAAAACTAATTTCAATCAATTTAAAACATAAAATTTGAGGGAATATGTAAAGAAAAAGAAGAGAAATAAAAACAGAAGAGAGGAAATTTAACCAAATTAAAATCTATTATTAACAACCATCAACAACTTTTTCATAGTCATTAGAAATTAAAAAATGAGTCAACAAAAAATTGGTAGTTGTATACTTTTGTTACAAATTGTATAATCTACAACCACAACATTTTATTTATGATATTTTCCTTAGAATTATGACAACATGTTTTTCTTTATCTTTTTTCACTCCTTCAGCTCCTACATCACAACTCTCTTTCCCATCACCGTAGATCCCTTTTTCTCTATTTAACTTGTATTATTATATAAAAATACAACAAAACAAACATGCCCCAAATAAATTAGTACCATAATTTATGCTCCAGTTATAATAAGATGCATAAATTGGTGATTGTGGCATAAGAAATTTGGAGCCTTTAGGCTAAGCTCAGAAGTGAGAATATCTAAAATGTAACCTATATTGTTTGATAAAAACCTCATGGCTCTTTCAAGTTCTAGATATGCTGAAGGTATGATCAATACTTTACTTCAATCCTTTTTACATTAGCTTTTATAATGTAATCCTCTTTTCAATGCCACTTCTAATTTATTTCTCATTTACCTAACTTTAAAATTTGATGCCTATGTATAGCTAAATAGACCATGATCAAGTTAATTTATCATACTTTTCTTTCCTTAAGATTTGAAGTGATTTGATTCCCTTAATACATACTTTTGGTTCATGATTACACTCTTTGACTCTTGATGAAAAACTTTTGTAGTCCTTGTTAATAGGCTTATGGTTGAAAACCATATGGTTATATCTCATTTAAATATCAAAAGACACTCTTTTTGAATTACAACTTTTATTAAGCCATCATTTTTTACAAACCATAAAATTAACCTTGCCACTGTGTGCTTAACTAAAATTTCAAAACCTAGTTAACTTGCTTTCTTTTCAATAATTTGGTTTACACATGTTAAGATCTTTGATATAATAGTTCATCAATTATTTTCCAACCAAGATAAGTTTTGAAACTTCTTATATCATACATATAATTCTTACTAAAGGATCACTTTCTATAAACTTTTCTTACAAGTTAAAATACAAAATAAGTTTGATATGGAGGTTTTAGTTCTTGGGTTTGGAAGAAATTTAGGGGCTTTGGGTAAGCTATCATATTTAATAATCATAAATTTGATCTCCACATATATAGTATATTATTCACCTCTAAAATAATAATCACATTTACAAATTAATATTGAAAGAGATTTTAGAACAAACAAAGTTTTAAGTTAAGGTAAAGGCTAAAGGTGCAATTTTTGACCCTAATATTTTTATCTGAATTTAAATTTAACCATAATATTTAGTAGCATTAAATAAGAACTATAATATTATAAAACTATTATTTTTGAACCTTAAGTTGACATAACCCTAAACTTCCATTTAAAATCTATCTAACAAACATATTTGGCTTTTTTGTATTAAATATGGGTCCGTCATTGTATTTAGGCATCCTAATTCATGATGTAGGATCTACTTGGTCTGGACCATCCTTTTCTGATTTAAGGATGAAATCCTTAATGTTGCCACTAAATTAGACCGTTTGAAGGGTTTTTTTTTTAATTCTCTATGATTTACCTTTTGTCTCACATTGTCTAAAGAGTAAGAAATAGTTAGGTAAGTCAATTTGATAAGTAATTCACTATTTTCTTGTAATTCACTATTTTCTTTCTCGTCACTAAATGTCTATTTTGGTCCCTTTTTAGTTAATCATTCATTGTTGTCCAATGCATAAGAGACAATGCCATCCTTGGTTGATTTGTACATTGTGGAGGAAAGAGATAGAATGGTGTTTTATAGGTAGGTCTCCTTTATATATTTTTCTTGCATGTGATCCCAAAATTTATTATAGGTATCCTTAAGTTTTATTATAAATTTATTTTATTATTTTACAACAATGTCTATATGGTATGTATTTTATCATATGTCCTCATGTTTATATTAGTATACTATTTCTTTTGCCTTTTTGTGCCCGACATGTTCTGATTATACTCTTGTTTTAATATATTTTATTAGCGAGTTCTCATGGTCAAGGTAATTAAGGTTTCATATTTTTATTATTTTGTTTTTTAGTTGAATTTTTTTTCTAATTCACTACAAGAAATTAGCTATTTACCGACCGAAATTGCCGTCGGTAAAACAATGTTTTCGGTCGGTAAAAAAAAATAC
>JANIHZ010000001.1:4133593-4143884 GCA_027478365.1 Erythroxylum rufum
ATTTAATATTAGATCTTCAAAAATTTTAATTCAATGATAACTTTCAAATTTTGTACACTCGATTAACAATGCACACTTTTAATAGACACGTGAACAGTCAGCCTATGTAATTTTAATTCAACTCAAATCCAATTTTTTATATACCCAAACTTTTTTGACACTTCAAATTCATTTCCCTTTTTTCTTTTTTTCCCCCTTCCCTCTCCGTCTCTCTTCTATACTTTCAGACAAGAAAGCTTTAAACCAAGGCTACCAACTTCCTCGTCATTCAGACAGTTATCTTCGGTGTACCTAGCACTCTGATCAAATCCTGTTTCGCGCTAAAAACGACCACATTTTGAGTATAAACAAACATAAAACAACACCATTTTTTAGCGCAGAACAAGATCGGAACAGGATTTTAGGTACAGACGATCCAGTACCATCATCTTCAATGACAACTCCTCTTCTCCTATTCTCTAGTTCCTTTTACCTTCCTCATTTTCCAAAGCCACTTTTATCAGAGTATGAGGAAGAGCTATTTGAGGAACTTCCAGCAGCAGGAATTCCTGTACCAAGACCGACTTGTGCTAGTTGATGGCATTGGATTCAAAGGTCTAAAAATAAAAAGATCTCCATCCCATTCTAAACTACTCTTCCCCACCGCACATAGATCCGACATACCCATAGAAACCGTGAGCTTTACTTTCAAATTTAGCCTCCATAAATTAAGCCCAAATAACCAAAAGATACAAAATTTATCATAAGCTACCAACAGTAAATTAAGAAATCTTAAAAAAAAAAAGGGGGATAAAAAGGAACCGAGATAAACTAAAAACCAGTTCCACAAAAAGACCAGAGCTTTAATCTCAAAAAGGAAAAAGATCTAAGAACTTAAACTAATCTTCACTCCTTCCCGACATGTCCAAAAACAGAACACAACGACGAGCAACACACGACACATCCGAAATAACACTACCTGTCCTTTCAAACACCCCACTTGAACAAAGACTAAAAAGTGGACATCAACTACTCCATGAAGAACTCAACTCCCTTTTGATGACTCTAATCATTTCAAAGAAGCACTTCACAAGTTTGCTCTTGATAAAAGCATAGAATTGATTTTTATTAAAAACACCAAACAATTTGTGAGAATCAAATGTGTAAAAAATATATACTACGAATCTTACATTTCAATTAGCTTTACGAGAACTTTAAATAGTTTTCAAGTAATTATTTTTAATTTTTCTGGTTATTGTCATAATTATTTAGACATCATTAGTATTGTGGACTGATTACTAACATATATGAAAGACAAAAGAAAGAAATGGGGATGAATTTGTAGAGTGATAAAAAAAATTTGGGATTAAAAATTTATGGTTTAGCATAAATAAAGTCACGGTGTTCACTAAAAGTGTGTTTTGTTAGCAATATCAACAAATAACTAACGAAGGTAATATTTGACCTGGATTGTATGAGTTTTAAAACCTGTCACTAAATTAAAAATTTTTAAAAGTTAAATGCTGAATTGAAAAAACCTTTAAAAAAAAGTACTTTAAAATTTGTTATCCCACTCAAGTTTAACAAATTTTAAGCATTTAATGCTAAAATGTTACTTAATCATTATCTTTTCTTAGAGTACAACTTATTGAGATTTTAAAACACATTGTCTACGAAATATTGAATCTCTATCATAAAGGAAATTAGTTAAAAATTTTGATCATGGCATTCTCAAATAAAAAACTTGAATATCTTAAAACAGAATAAAAATAATAAACTTGAATATGCATAAATACAATATGAAACTCTATGTTCATATCTGCTATACAAATCAAACTGATATAAACAAAGTTTTTAAATTTTATTAAACCAAGAGTTTCTTAGACTATAGGTTAAATTATAAAGAGTAATTAAATTTAAATTCTAAAAAATTGAACTCATAGAAAGAGTAATTAAATTTAAATTCCAAAAAATTGAATTCATAAAATTTAAAGTTTAATATATCAAATTTAAGTTCAAGCATTTTTCTTGAAAATAGCGATTTTTATATTAATGATTGAGCTTAGTATCTTAAAATGATATTTACTTCGTGCAAAATGTTCTTCACCTAGGGATGCCTGACAAGAACTTATGATTATTATCAACTCATCAACTCTAACCATCAATTGCTCGAACCAAAAAAATAAAAATTGAGAGGTAAACAATCAAATTCTGGACCAGAATATTCAACATCGACATCCTTGTACCCTTGCCTTATACAAAAATTAATTAATTAATTCAGAAGCAAAATGTAGAAGGAGAAAAGTTTTAGAATCTTCATTTAATGACGACCAAACAGAGATTGGGCATTGTGGTGATAGGGTCAGAAGACATCGAGAGCAGACAAATCAAAAGTAAGGCTATTACTAAATAAATAGAGTTTTTTCTTTTCTTTTCTTCTTAAGGCAACTAAGATGTTTTACAAAATAAAAGATAAAGCCAATTAAATCATCAAAGAAAAAGGACTGAAAAACAGCATGTTCCGATCTAAAACCTGGAATTTGTCTGAAACCTCCCAGCTCCAACTCCAGGCATGGTAGCACTTCGCTTTCTTTGAAAGTACATGGCCGATCCACTCATGATCAATAAACAAAAAACGATTCCCTGTTCAGGGGATTCACAGATTAGCATCATGGCTCACATTTAGTTATGAGAAAGGCTGCTCTTAAATGAAAGAGAGGTAAATAAACTCTGAACAGTATCAGCATTTTCTAAGAAGTATTACAAGATATTGAACTTATTATGTACCAATCAGCATCTTCACAGAAATTACTGATTCCCAAGTTAAACTCCTTTTATTCTTTTTAAATTATTCAGAAACTTATCATCACCCTCTCCCATCCATCAGTCAGCAATTCTCTAGTATTAGTATCTGATCTATGAAAAATTTAGAATTATCAATAGCACAACTTCCAGATGCGGTGAAGAGGCCTTAAAAAGGAACTAGCATACCTCAAAACCAATTACTGATAACTTCTCTTCATTAGCCGTTGGTAAACAACTTCTATACATAATATAAGTTTGTGATCCACTTTGTGTTGCTGGTGTATCACTTAGTAAATTCCTATGCTTTCTCACTGCAGTCTCATGTAATGTTACACGAGGACTTGCATTGTCGTCAGAAGAAATCTCTAAAGCAGATCTGCCATCTTGATGTTTCTTTCCATCTTCAGCCTTCACCTCATCTTTAATTTCAACACATTTGAAAGGGATGCGATAACCAGTCTCGCTGCACATATATTGATCATCATTCTGCAAGAAATTGAAATCAATAGCATAACACTAGTTAACAAAGTAATTTATGTTATTAGAAAAACTACATACAAATCTAAACAATACACTAAGGATCATTAAATAATAAAAGTGCCATATACTTAAGCTTCAAGCACAAACAGATCGTGCACTTGTCATACATGTATAACAAAAATATACATGAAGCTAGACAATGATTATCAAATGTCAAATACTATGATAACATAATATAAGACAACTTAACTATAACTCGAGTTAGATTCTTCCTCTTTTTTCTTTTATTGATAAACTAATGTATCATAAGCTCAATTTTACGACCAATAACCAGACTTACATTAACAAAAAAAAGTACTCGATTAATCATACTTACCTCAGAGGATTTACATAATCTGATTCCTACTTTCCAATTTAATCTTATTTTCTATTTCAGTAACAACCAAATCATAGGATCATCTAAATCAAATCAAATTCAACATCCACAAAAGTGAACGAAAAAGAGACGAAGTGAGATGAATAGATCCACAATTCCCGCGATAAATCCAATTATTATACCTTCTCAGAGTACTGACAGGAAACACAAGGACCGGAAACAGAGCAATCGTAAGTACGGTTAGTACCGCGGGGCGTCTCTTTGAAACCGAGTAGAATTCTCCGGGGACCGTTGCTGCCTCCAAAACCGATTAAATTACAACTTTAATCACAAAAACGGCGTAAACAACTTCGTGAATCTGAAAATCTAACATGCCAGAGACAGAAATATAATTAAAGAAGAGATTTAGCGGTCACCTACTGGCCTGATCCAAGGCGGTTACGGAGGAATCGGGAAAAGATGCGATGACGAGGAGGAAGAAAACCAGAAGAAGAAACTCTGGCAATTTCCGATGCATTTTTGTTTTGTTTTGATAAATGAAAATAACTACCTACTTGTTTTGTTATCGTAATGGGCCATTTGTGATTGGGCTAATATTTACAATTGGGCCCAAAATTGGAATTCTTATTCTGTTTAATTCTGTAAAACAAACAAATGTTACAAATTTTATTTTTATATTAAAAAATGATTTAGAAAAAGTTGCAACTTCATTTGGAATCTCTATAATGAAAAAATAAAGAACACTAAATTAATAAATTATGTTCTAAACTGTGAAAACCGCCCATAGGCGTGTTTATTTGATGTCTTGGTCCAATTAGTTTTTGAAAAATCTTATACAGTGTTTTAAAAACTAAAAGTTAAACTAATAAGACCAAAAATTTAAGGTTTAAAAGGTTAAATTGATATTAGATCATCATAAAATCAGCTAAAGAATAAATAAAATTAGAGAATTTGAAATATAATTGAAAGAGATTGTTATTATTAATTGAAGATTTTGAAATTTAATTAAAAATTTGTTAAACAAAAATTAATTGATTTATTTTGATTTATAAGAACTTATTAATTTACAAAAATTGACCAATTAATAAATAAACTGGTCAATTTTTAACATTATTTTAAAATTTGGACTAGAAGTTAAACCGGTAAAATAAGAGATTTAAGATTTAATCAGAATTAGACCTTTATAGAATTAGCTAAACATTAAATAAATTTTAAAATATAATTGAAAGAAATTGTTCTTATCTATTGGAAAACTTGAAGTTTAATTGAAAAATTATTAACTAAAAATTAATTAATTTATTTTAGTTTATAAAAACGTATTAATTTACAAAAATTAACTGATTAATTAATAAATTTATCAATTTTAACAACAAGAGTTATTAAAGTAAATTAAATTTAAAAGTTAGGCATTTTAAGGTTTTTACAGTTGAACAGGTCTAACTATTTGATTTTTTTAATCATTAGTTTTAAAAATAAGAGTTATTAAAGTAAATCGGAGAGTTGAAAACTAAATCGAAAAGATGCACGGTTTAAGATCTTTACGATTGAACCGGTTGAACCAATTGGGTTTTTTAATTATTATTCCTATCTGACTAACAATTTTTCTAATATATTAGATACACACTAAAACAAATTTCCTTTTATCTTTTTAATTCAATGATACAACTCCTCTTTCTCACTACACCCTTGACAAATTTTAATTGGTCTGCTATTATAGTTTCATCAAACAATTATTTAGTGGTAAATTAATACTTAAAATTGGGTTTAGTTGGGAAAATTTTCCCTTTATCCATTAATCATATTTTAATTTAAGCATATGTTAAATGATATTTTGTGTATTTTTAGAAACATTTGGAATAAATGTTTAAAAACCTTAATTCATTGACTTGGTACAAAGAGCTTTATCAATGCCATCCTTGCTTCTAGCCGACCAACCCAATCCCAGATTCCCCTTGAATCCTTCCTTAACAATGCTAACTTTCTAGTGGCTTTTGTCCAAAGCCACAAACATCATCTTTCATCAAATTCAAATCCTTTGTACCACTTAACTTACTCCAACTCTGTTTCTGCCAAAAATAACGCCGCTTTATGTGTAAACAAACCTAAAACGACATCATTTTAAGGTGGAAACAGAGTTGGCATAGGTTAAGTTTTACAAAGGATCTGATGTCACCTTTCACCTGTGTTAATTCTCTGTCCCGAAGCGATTTCCATACCTTGAAAGGACATTAAATATACACTCTACCTACTTTAAAGATGCCTCCCTTACAAGAAGAAGATCATCGATGAACATCAAATACGGAATGAAAGAAACTCCCTGAGCAATCTTAAATGCTGAAAGGATGTGATTAACCAGCTTAGCTTTTCCAATTTATATTTCACTTTTCTATAATTGTATCGTCTTAAGTGGGGCTAGTATATGTGTTTATTCCTCGGTTTATTCATTTTATATTTCAAGACGAAAATATTTTAAAGACCCAGAACTGGCTTTTAAAAGTTGCGAGAGAATAAAGTTACTTTTGTTGGTGATTTTGACAGAGCAAGAAAGAAAATTGGAAGCAAAATTGATGCATTATTGGAATAGTTTAGAGCCTTTAAATAGGCAGTACAAGCTACGTATGAATCTTACCTACTTGAGATAAAAGATAATTCTTATCTTAACTAGTTGAAATAAAAGATAATTCTTATCTTAACTACTTGAGATAAAAGATAATTCTTAGCCTAAAAAATCTCAAATACTTTGACTACTTCTATCCTAACAAAAACGTAAAAATTATCCTTAATTTCAACACTCCCCTTTCATTCGAATGTTGAAACTCCTAATTGAACATTGAACTCTTCATGTTTTGCTTGCGGAAAACTCTTGGTCAATAAATCTGCAATCTATTCGTTGGTTTGACAATTATCTAGCTAAATTTCTTCTTTGGCAATTAGCTCCTTTATAAAATGATGTTTAATTTCAATGTGTTTTGTTTTGCTGTGGTGCACTGGATTCTTTGTTAACATCACCGCTGATTTGTTATCGCATTTTATACTGGTAGCTTTGGTACGCTCTTGCTCCAAGTCACTAAGAATCCTTCTCATCCATACTGCTTGACAACACTGCCACATACTTAGCTGCTGTTGAAGATAAGGCCACTGTAGTCTGTTTCTTCGAGCTCCCGGATATGTTAGCGGTGCCAAGGACAAAACAGTTGCAGGATGTAGTTATCCTATTTTCCACAAAACTGGCCCAATAACTGTCGGTGAAACCTTTGAGGCTAAAGTTCTCTGTCTTGCAAAACCAAATTCTATAGTTCTTAGTTCCTGCCAAGTAGTGTAGAACTCTCTTTGCCACTCCAAAATGATGACTCATTGGATTATACATAAATCAAGATCAGACACCAACAGAATAAGCTACATAAGGTCGAGAATAAGTAAGATAAATTGATCTTCCAACCAAACTTCTGTAGGCTTTGGCATTTGTCAATCTCATATTATCATCCGACTTTAATTTCTCATTGATATTCATTGGGATTGCAACAGTTTTGCACCCCTTCATATTGAATTTCTTCATTGTGTCCTCCACATATTTCCTTTGCGACATGAATATTCCTTCATGAGTTTGAATGATTTCCAATCCTAAAACATATTGTAATTCTCCCAAATCGGTCATATCAAACATCATTTTCATTGATGCTTGAAATTCACGTATAAGTTGCAAATACAAGCTAGTATAGATCATATTGTCAACATACAGACTCACGATGAGTAAATCATTCGTACCTTGTCCTTTTACATAAAGAGTTAGCTCATGAGGACTCCTTTCAAACCCATTCTTGTGGAAGAACTCGTCAATCTTATTGTACCAAGCACATGGTGCTTGTTTAGGTCCGTAAAGAGCTTTTTATAAACGAAGTACCTTTTCTTCCTCGGTTTTGCTTTCAAAACCTAGCAGTTGGCTTACATATACCTCCTCCTTTAATTCACCATTCAGAAAAGAAAAGTTAACATCAAATTGGTATACCTTCGATTGCTTTTGAGTTGCTATTGCTAGATTATTCACACAGTCTCAAACCGTACTATTGGAGAGAATGTTTCTTCGTAGTCGATTCCCTATTGTTGCGTAAAACCTTTGATATGTTTTTGAACACTTTTGTCTGCCAAATATTTTGTCTTGAAGATCCACTTTAAACTAATGACATTTTTACCTTTTGGAAGATCAGTTAACTCCCACGTTTGATTGCGTTGTATGGATAGTAGTTCATCTTCCATTGTATCTCTCCGTTCTTGCTTTTCCATAGCTTCTTTCACTATGATAGAATCCCTAGCAAATAGAACCAATGGTGAAGTAGCCTCTCCCTCAATTTCAAATTGACGATGAGGAATTTTCCCACGCTCACTTCTGCGTAGCTGAGCTGACTCTTTTGGAACTGACATTTTGGAAGGGGACCCTTTGGATAAAGAGGCTAAATTTATTTTTTTTAAGTTGAAATCTGTGATCCTTCCAAATCATCTTCTTCATTCTCCACTTTTTCAGGGATAGTTTATTCTTCTTTAGTCTCAACTTGAGGAGTTTGGCTACTATCTTTGGCTTCCCAATCCCAACTGGCCTGCTAAATAAATACGATATTACGACTAATAATAATCTTCCTACTTAAGGGTTCATACAACTAATAAGCCTTTGAATGAGTGTAATAGACAATAAATATATGTTTTCGTGACTTCCCATCTAGTTTATCCCGTTCAGTTGTAAGCAAGACATAAAAGATGCACTTAAACACTCGTAGATGACTTACCGAGGGCTTACTTCCACTTAATGCTTCATAAGCAGTTTGATCCCATACTGCTTTAGTTGGTGAAATATTTAAAATGTGTACAATTGCAGCAACTCCTTCGACCCAAAAAGAATATGGCAGTCCTTTTTGCTTAAGCATGGATCGAGCCATCTCCACGACAGTTTGATTCTTACGTTCGACTTCACCTTTATGTTCGGGAGTGTATAGAGTTATGAGCTGCCTCTCTTATTCCCTGTTCATCACAGAAAAGCATCAATATTTTTTGAAGTGAACTCATCTCCATAATCAGTACGAAGCACTTTTATAACTTTATACTTTGTTTTTCCACAAGTGCCTTGAATTTCCTGAATCACTCAAAACTTTTTGATTTATGCTTCAAGAAATATACCCAACTCATCTTGCTAAAATCATCTATAAATAGGGAAAAATATTTGCTACCAGCTAACGATTCCGTCCTTATGGGACCATATAGATCAGCTTGGATGAGTTTAAGAATATCTTCAGTTCTCTTTAATTTTCCTACTGGAAAGAATTGCTTTGTTCGTTTTCCGATCATGCATCCTTCACAGACCTTCTCCAATGGATTAATGATGGGAATATTACTCACCATTTTCTTGTTCTTTAGCATTTGCAACCCTTTAATGTTCAAATGGCCATATTATTGATGCCATAATTCACTTTCTGCAAGAGTCTTACTCACTATGGATATTTATGTTCTTTCAATAAAGTTAAAAGCAAACATACGATTTGATTACATATGAGCACAAGCAGGAATTTTACCAGTGGTTTTGTGTGTCACTGTGCATTTACCATCATCAAATACTATAATGTAACCAGATTCAATCAATTGACCAACACTCAACAAGTTGTGTGCTAGACAAGGAGCAAAATGAACATCCTTAATGAATATTTTTTGGTTACCTACTGAGATCTTTGTCCCTTTGCCTTCAATCTACAGTTGTTTATCATCTCCAGGCCGCACTTATGATTTGACAGTCTCATCAAGCCTTTTGAACTTTGAATGATCTCCAATCAAGTGATGAGAGCAACCGTTATCTATGTACCAGATGTCGTTCTTTTCCTCCTTTCCTATAGTTATTTTCATAAACAATAAGTTATCTTCCTATTCTTCAGCATAATTCCCCTCTTCTAGTTTGAACCAACAATACTTATCAGAGTGCTCATATTTGTTACAATATGAGTGTAGCACCCCATTTCCGCAAGACCCGAACCTGATATCGAGGGTGATATCCGAGTCCGTGCTTGCGAAAGTGGCGTGCTAGAGCACTCACTCAATCAAAGGTCGGTACAAAAAAATTTTGTTTTTGTAACACTTTAAGCATAACAGAAATCCATTATCAATTGGATCACCTCGATTGTTTAACACATTGCAATCAAGCAAATTTTGGTAGCCAATTGGGGCCTACTGTAATTACATTACAGAAATTGCGGAATATCAATTTGTCTAAAGTCGTAAAATACAAAATGCAGACGCAACTGATCCCGACCTCTTCCTTCACTCATACGCAAGAAAAGTACTCCCATTTGCTTGACAGGGCATTCTTCAGAGTCCTGAAAAATAGTTGCAAATTTTGGGTGAGCTTTGCGAACTCAGTGAGTGACCATCATTGATGGCTCACCCAGTCACATAACATATAAGTTACAGTCATAGCATCACACATTTCACTTTTATTTCACATTCAATACACTGTGGTCACTCAGAGCATGCAATGCAGTACACATGAGACCAGTTTTCCCATTTGATATTTTGTTGTGACCGAGGGCTTAAGCTGTCCCATAAAGGGCTCATTAAGCGTTAAACGCATCTTAGGGGTAGGAGAGCCCTCTGGGTATGCACTACTTCCCTTCGAGC
>JANIHZ010000001.1:4174909-4184979 GCA_027478365.1 Erythroxylum rufum
AAAATAAATATCCAAGTTGAGTAAATAGTTAAATACATAATAAATAGGAAGATGAGTTTGTGGGTATTGTGGGAATTATGTATAAAACATAATGATAAAAGGGACTAAAAATAGACTCATTAATTGATCCAAAAAATCTACCTGAAAAAACTTTTTTTTGAGAAGTTTCAAAATTGAGTTTCTTAAAAAGCTGTATTTTGGCTGCCAAAAAAGTCATATCTATTAAAGAAGTACTTTTTTATTTTACAGCCAAACGCCCATTTAAAAAAAAGGCTTTTGTAATGGAGAAAAATATTTATTAACCTCTCAAAAGCCTATCCCAATAGACACTAGATCACTACATAGTAAAGCGTTAACGGTGGATAGTTATCTGAATTTCTTTTACCCACAAAGAATAAATATCGGTACATATAATTAAAGTTGCTTTGTCTCAGAAGAATTTGAATCTTAAACTTAATAAAGAAATTGATGCTTATGATATAATTATATCATATTTTTACAGTTCGTTTAATTTTTATTTTCTATATAATCGCATTTAATGACTAATAATATAAAATTATTGAAATAAAAAAATAACTTACTAGCGTTATTATAACTAACATGCAATATTACATAAATAACGCATGTCATCATATATATAAATTAAGAATAGTCATGTAATCTTTGAAATGCATATAAAACATACATGATTCAAGGCATTTTCAATAATCATTATGAATAATATATAGAGGTCAATCAAAATCTTTCTTTTTCTTTTAGAAAATTTTTGTTAGATGACCATTTGTTTGATAAAATAATAATATGCTTTAATTTCTCTAATTCAATGTCTTTTAATAATTTCTTAGAAAACTATTTGATTAAAAACGTGTTTCTTAAATTAAAATTATATGCTTGATTAAAAAATTGAAACTTATTGCCATTTAAATGTCTGATACAATAAATGTATATAGTTTTGTTACGTAATTCAATTAATTAATTATCTAATTATATAAAATTTAAACTTTAGTGACCTTCTTGTTCTATCCATAAGATGATGTTTTAGGGAAAAAAAATAATTGGAGGAGCAATTTAAACAAATGATTATATGATCACATCAATACTCTTTTCGTTTGGTTACATTTAAAAAATATAACATAATCAAATGTTTATTACAACCATTTTCGAAACAATGCTCTTATAATTTTTATTATGTGACATGTTTAATCCTATCTCACTCTCAAGTTTATTGCATTACAATTTATCCTAGCACACGCGAGGAGATGGAGAGGAAATTCTTTACAGGGAACTTCAATTATAACTTTTCCATCTGAAAAGTGGTATAGGTGGACAAGTGAATATTTTATTACAAAGATCACATAGGAGTCATGATATGAAATTGCGGAAAAAAAGAAACCAAGACTTTTCTTCATTCATCACTTGATCATCAACCAAGAAAAAGATTCAAACAAGAAGAGAAAAACAAAGTTTATTTCAAGAGATTTGTAACTCAGCCCTCCAAAACATGCATAAACCAATTTAAGCAAAGTATGAATTGAACAACACAAGATTAAAAAAAGAACAATAAATAAAGACCCCAATAATTGATGAAACAAAATCAATTAGATAAGTCACATAGAAAGCGTAAAATTTGTGCAATGCATTCTAATTATTCAACTAGAATAATAATAAGGATAAACCTCACAAAAAATAATATCATTAAAGTCTGTCCCATAGTGATAACCGAACCTCTATATATATAAGAGAGGGTTTGACCGAAAATTATTAAAAAAAAGGGGCAATCCTTTGTGGAAAAGGAATTACCTTAAACTTATAATTACTTAGGAAACTACCTTTTAAAAAACAAGAGACCTTATAGGATTTACTTAACCTACTAGGAAACTAATTTTTAGAAAACAAGAGACTTTTGGCCAATTGTCCCTTACAAAAAAGAAAACCTACTAATAGCAATTCGGCCATGAGCCTTATTTTTCAAGTTGGGTTGGCCTAACTTCTTCAAGATTTATTAAGTGGACTTACTTGGACTCTTTAATTGAAGTAACATGGACTTCAGCTTGAGATTGTGCTTCTTTAATTAAATTACTCAAAGCCCCTTGTATCCTTTTGATCCTAGTCCTTGTTATAAGCCCAACAATACCCACAAGTGGATCTGTTTTGAAAGTTGATGGTAGAATTTGAGATGAAGACCTTCAAGTCTTATCTCAAATACTCGAACCATCAACCCCAACTTGAAATGTCACGTCACTAACCCCTTGATCTATATCAAGTCATATTTATTTTCTTGTGTAAAAGACCCTACTCATTTTACGTGTTTCACCAATTCTATTAAAACTTTTTATATTTCAAAATGTTCAAAGGAAAACTTATACTTATCCAAAAATTTTCAGATATACCTATATTAACTTTCTTTATTAAAAATATAGATACACTACAAGAAAATTACAAATTACCACGAAAAATTACAGACGGACAAAATTTCGTAATAAATTAGCAATGGAAATTTAATTCTGTCGATAAACTTGTCATGAAAAATGATATTTCCTGATGGAAAAAGAATCCTTCGGTAAATGTGGAGGGAATTTATCTGCAAAACTTTGTCGACGGAATGGTAATAATCGTCGTAAAAATAGACGACAATGTTTGGCAGCATAAATGAGTGACGAATTTTACCGATGGGAATAACTTCGTTGGTAATTTATCGACGGAATTGTCATTATGTCAATAAAATCAAACAAGGTCGATATTGTTGTTTAAATTTATAGTAAAATAATATTATTTTATTATTAATAAAAACATAAAACCCGAAGCCACCTCCAGGGTCGTCTTCTTCAATTTTTCATTAGTCTTCATATTCTCCACTATGCATCTTCTTCCATCTACTCATCTTCTTTCATTCTTCCACTGCTTCCATTGTGCTAGGTTATTCATATGCAGGTTGGTTGTCCATTTACTGCTCTTGCGTTACTTTTTTTGTCTTCAATTTTTGTATGTGAACGATTATGTTGAATATGTTGATTTTAGTGTGGATTGAGTTATGAGGGATGTTTATTTGAGTTGTTAATGAATCATTTTTTATTGTTGTGTGGTTGAGTTGGCGAATAATGCATCAGAATCAGTAGTTTTGAAACAAAGTAGTGTTGTTTTTTTAAATAGCATACCAACTGTTCAATGAAAGTTCTGTAAGAGGATGATAGACATGATTTGTACTCTGGAATGTTTATAATGTTTATAGGATTTCATACTTGTATATTAAGAAACTTTCTAAATATTTTTCTGTCATATTAGATAATGGTTTAGCTTCTACCTCATTGTAAAGTAATCAACGTCCACAACCATGAGGAATTTGAGTTGTTGTATATAAGCTTGAACTGATCCAAAGACTTCCATTTCCTGCTGAGTGAAGGGGATAACATTATATAAAGAAGTATAATCAACCATATGTGATTGACGCAGATTGGAATACCTATGACATTTTTCTTTTTCTTTTTCTTTTTCTTTTTTTTGCAAATTCTTGAACATCCTTCCAAATTATAGACCAAAGTACCAATGTTTTAAAATTTTATATTTAAAGGATGATCCTCCCTAATGCACTCTACATGCTCTTCCAAGTATTAATATAAGAACATGTCCTAGTTTCTCTTTTTAAATAAATCTTATACATAACAAGGTAAAAGATCTCCTAAAAAGTTGGAAGTATATAACTAAATACCATGGAGCCTATTCTAAGAGATTTTTCACCTATTTTCAATCATCTAACAATTTTCCCTCTTATAGATTTTTTGAATGGATATGTCTAATATGTTTCGTTTTCCTTAGTAATACCTACTTGATTTATTTGAGTTGGAATTAGTTTTGTCTATTTCTTGTAAAAAATTTCCTTTTTACACAATACTGTTATTACTCCTAATTTAGGTAAATAGTTAGCTTGAAATTTTGTTATCAAGGTGACTCAATATTTATATGTGTGTGTTTGTGTGCATATATATTCTTTTATCTACACAAACTTCTCTTTATACTACTTATGCTAACTTATTTTACCATGAGATTAGTCTAAACTTATTGTTATGGACCTAATCAACAATTCAAAGGTTATTTACAACATAAATAGCAACACCTTATAGTTCTCCTCATTATTAGATATTTTACAATGGTATGAAACTATATATTTTATTGTTATCCAAATATATTCCTACATACTAACCCCATCTCATATGGCCATTTTTATGTGCATTTTCCATGTCAAATTTGCATTCTTAATGGTTTCATCTTTTTCTTAAAATGGTGTTAATATTTTTAATGCAAAATTTACCATGACTTGCAATTTTAAATAATTTTTTGGTATTTACCTAACATCAAACTCTTCAAGATTAATTGACCATTTTACAAGTCTTTCTGATACATTTGGTTTGTGAAGCAGTTACCTTATTGGTGTGAATAAGCTACTTTCTCATATTTTAGACACTTCAACTTAATTTAGGATTTATAGTATCTTGCTTAAAAAATATATAAGCTTTTAATTATTTCCTTTCTCCCTAATCAAAACGAAGCTGAGGGAAGTACCCAAAAATGGCTATGTAGATGTATAATAATTTTCCTAATCTTAGGGTTGATAACAATAATGGATTTATTAGATAACTAACACTCTTTAGTTCACTAAAATTTATTTGGTTTTTTAATGTTTCCATAGACAATATAACCTTTTATTTGTTATAAATTAACTTTTATTCTCCTATGGGTGTTCATGAATTTGAGGAAATCACCTACCTATGCCCTTACCCCTATGTAAATGCAGAAGTGTTACATGCTTTTTTGGTGTGCCCTTATATGAAAATTTTGCATATTTTTACCATAGGAATCGTGTCTTCTAGGTTTAGGATATAAACCATACATATATTCATGGAATTTTTGGCTTTGGATATAGAAGATGATGCAGGAGCATTGAAGTTTCTATACGTATAATTGGAGTCTATATGCTCATATGATGATATAGGCAATGGCTCAACAATATGCACAATATTTTTGTTACAAAAAATTGTCTTATCAATAGATGATGTACTTCTATAAGTGTAATCAATTACATGCTTACCATTTAAGGTTTTTTGGGACCCAAGATGCATTGCAATTTTTCACTTACTAAATTGAAATTATAAAATGATGCTTTAAGGATATTTCTCCTTTTTTAATACCTCATTCTCACGCAATAAACATGCTCATTTTCATTGCCAGCAACCACACTCTTAGATTATATAACGTCATACACATAACATTTCAATTGCTCATCTCAATCAATATGTATCAAAGAGTTTTTGAGCATCTTTGTAATTGGAAGATATTTTCTTCATTTTTATGCTTATAGCCGTGAGGCATTCAACTAACTCATCATATGAAAGATTAATATCATAATTATTATTCTCATCACAAGAGATTTAGCAATGGGGCAGCTTATTATTATTAGATATAAAGCACAAACTTTGCATAATATTTTTTGCTTCATGACTTGAAGAAATAATAGTGTCATCTTTTTAAGCCTTTAAATGCTTTCTTTTTCTTATTTAATTACTTTTCTCTCCTAATCTTTAATAATTTCTTAAATTTCTTTGTGATTATATTTATATCATCCCCATCACTCTCACTTATATAGGTCTTATATATAATTTTCTTCCTTCTTAGAGACTTTAAAAATCACACATCTTCTTGTTGAAGTAAGCTCCTTTTCATGTAATTCATTCATCTACATCTTATAGGTTAGTGATTAGATTAGTTTTTCCAATAGTATGGTCCTTAATTTTTATATTTTTGTTTATTATCTTTCTTATAGGTCGTGTTCTGTGTTGAAGAGCGTCGATAATTGTCCAACCTAATTCATCTTCTTTGTAGTTTGCAATTGTCTATATATCAAGGTAAGTCGTTCAACTAAGTAATGTCCATAATGTGATCAATTTTGTATTGCTCTTTGCAATTTTACCTATAAAAATGATTGATGAGATTTTAGGTTGGGTTTAATAGTTTAAGTATTTATGTTTAGGCATTGTTTAAATTGAAATATAAAGATTTGAACTTATAGAGGATTAATTCAAACTTAGTATTAACATAAGAAATTCACGTAATTAACATGACAATTCTTTGCATAATAAACCCCTATGATGATATATAGGCTGGAAACTTGTGATGCAACTCCTATGAGCTTTATCAGTGAAAATTTGCATAAGCCTAGGAGTCAAAGCGAGAACTTACTTTCTCGATTCATCTTGAGTAACAATGCCACGTACTATAGTGCTTGTTTAAAATCAAACTTTGTAAATGAACTTGTAGGTGATTAAATCAAACTTAGTAGTAACATAAGAAATTCACGTAATTGACAAGATAATTATTTGCATTATAAACCTTAGGATGGTATATAGGTTGGAAACCCGTGATGTAACTCCCATAAGGTTTATCGGTGAAAAATTCCATGAGCTTAGGAGTTACAACGAGAGGTTGCTTTCTTGACTCATCTGGTCTAATAATGTCACGTACCATAGTGCTTTTTTAATTTCCACTGATTTTATTTATTGTAAACCAATTTCCACTCTTTTTATGTTAATATAAAGTTAGAAAAATAATATGTAGGTACTTTATTTTACTTCTTAATGTCATTTCTTACAGGATATTGGTTGATAAATTGCTTTAGTTGACTGATCCTTACATATATTATCCATCAATTAAGTCAATATATTGATAAGCCAAGTATAGTTCATTTGTAGGTTGCTTATATGGTATTAAGATATATTAAGGATTATAAAGATGAAAGTCTTATCTTTCTTTAAAAAACTCTTCTATGATTGTAAGGTTCTTATAACTTAGAATATAATGATTATCCAATCACTAAGGTTGAATTGGTTGTAATTGAGTTATTAATTGTGAAATCATATGGTAGGATAGGTTGGTTTCAATTTGGAGGGAAAATGGTCAGAGACTTGTAAAAACTTAGGGGAAATGAAGGATCTAATGATGTGTAAAGTAAAGATTAAATGTTCTGTAAGATTAATATGGATACTACCGTAATGATTATTATGTCTTACTACAGTCATTTTTTGAAATAACGGTTTTGTAGAAATGAGTAATGTTGATAAATCTTGGATGTATATATGATTAACACCCGATGGTTTCATTAATCTTGAGGTATTTTTAAGGAGTTGAAGTTTTTATTCACTATAAATGTTCTCAACCTACATATATAGATGGTCCAAAGATTAGGTGTCCGTGTAAAAAGTGCCAACATATTCATTTTCTTCCTATTTATGAAGTGAATCTCCATTTGTTAAGAAAATGGTTTGTTCCAAATTATTTTGAGAGGACACGACACGAGGAGCCATTAATTTGTAGCACTTCAAGAGGTAATTAAGTAAACTCATCAATAAATGTGGATGGGTTTGAAGGGGGGATTGGATTTATAACAAATAATGTGGGTGCAACTAAAAATCCTTACATCCAAATAGTTTATGATATAGTCGGTTATACCTTTCAAGCAAATATAGAAAATCTTGCAGAAGAACGAAACCCATATGAAAAAAGTTTTTGGACTTACTAAAATCAGCTGACCAAAAATTATGGTCAACTTGTGAGAACATAACTCAATTATCTTCAATTACTCGAATATTGAACATAAAGTCTAAAGGGCATATTTCTGATAAAATTCTTACTTGGTGTAATAAATCATTACCTCCTAATCATACAATAGTTGATAATTTTTACAATATGAAGAAACTTATTAGAGGTCTTGGTTTACTATTTAGAAAATCGATTGTTGCAAATTGGGTTGTATGTTGTTTTAGAGAGATGATATGAAATTACAAGTGTGCAAATTTTGTGGTCAATCTAGGTTCAATCCTAGAAAGTATACTATGAAACATAAATTAGTACCTTAGAAGTGGATGTATTATTTCCTGCTAACTCTGAGAATTCAAAGACTGTATGTCTCTGATATTACTGCGTCTTACACGAGATGGCATAATGAACATAAACAGGAAGATGGAATAATGAGTCATCCATCAGATGCACTCACATGGAAACATTTTAATAATACTCATTCTGAGTTTGCAACTGAAAGTCGAAATATTAAGTTGGGATTATCTAACAGGGGTATATATTATAAAATTAGAGATATTTTGCCAAAATTTTTGTAAATTGTAGTTCACTTATAACAATTTATTCTGATGCGGGAAAAGTCTATCAGGAAGCCTACACTACGCCAGCTCTTTTTGTACACCCTCACTAAAAAGCATGATGGTGTGATCTTCGTCAACACCCGATGCAAACAACTTCATGTATGTAAAATCTATACTTTAATATTTATTCTTAAAAATTATCACTTATTAACATAAAAAATTATAATGATATGACCAAATACAAGAAAACATTGAATGACAGTCTCAGAACTTTGAAACCGTTGATGAGAGTCTGACATATCTTAAATGTAGTGGGTGGTAGGGATCGCTGTAGAAGGGTTTTTGGCTTAGATTCATTTGCAAACACATGTTATTTGCATCCCTCCATATCCACTGCTGCTGAATCTAGTAGGTGTGCCGCATCAAATGAGAGAGTCGTTCATCTTGAGAACACAGTAGAAAGGCTGACGGAGTGCATAACCCAGCTCTGTAATGAGGTGGATGAGTTGAAAGAGAGGGACATGACCTCATAACAGTAGTCAGAGCATCCACCTTCACCAACTGCATAGCTTAGATAGATGGATAAGTGAATGTATTCTATGTTTTGCTACTCTGAAGTTTTTGTATGAATTCTTAATTTACAGTTATTTTCAAAAATCTTATTGGTGTACATTATAATTTTTTGTTATATTACTAATGAGAATAATTTTTACTTTATATGATCAATCAATGTCATCTTATTTAGAGAAATTAAATATACAAACAAATCAAATGATTATCAACAGAAAACTTGGGTAGGAAGTGAGAAATGGTGGTTGAAATTTGTCATAGTTATATTTCCTGACAAAATTACAGTATGTCGTCAGTAAATTAGCAACAAAATATTTTAATTCCATATGTAATTTACTGACCGAATGGGTACATTCCATTAGAAAAATTTAGCGATGAAAAATATTTTCTAAAGGTAAAATTTTGGGATGGTGACTAGTGTGAAATGCATCATATTTTAGGGTATAGCTTGATATGTTTTTATCTGTTTTTTGGATTGTTTAGTATGTATTTTCAGTAGACTTGTGTTAGTTTGTGAATTATTTGTGTTTAAGTGTTTTATAGGTTAGTACAAGCATTTGAGCTTAATTATTACATCTTTGAGGTACCTTGATGTGTTTGTTAATATTTTAGGGCCAATAGCTAAGAACAGAGAAGTTTTGGAAATACTTGGACTGAAACAACGGCCCATGATTGTGACCTGCCACGATTGTGACAGAAGCGAGGGAGACATCCCATGATCATGGCCAAAATGTCACGATCATGACAAAAGCATCAGATTTAGCTCATGATCGTGGCCTTCCTGCCACAATCGTGACAAAGAGCCTACATTTGGCCCACGATTATGGCCTACATCGGACAGACGTGTAGACACACAGAAAATCCAAATTTGAGGGTTTTTTTAACTCGTTCAACCCCCAAAAAACCTAAAGCTGCCACAAACACATCAAGTATAAAAAGAATAAGAAAAAAAGAGGAAAAAGTGGAGCTTCTTGCATTAGTCACCATCAAGAAACCCTAGAGAGAGTTCATCGAGAGATTGAGAAAGAGACGAGGGAAGAGAGACGTGGAGAAGAAGCCAATGGGAAGTATTTCCCAGAACAGGAGGTTTCCTGAAGTTGCTACCTCCGTCATTCGTTCAGATCTAGTTTTCGGTGTATGTCAATTTTATTTATGTATAGAGTTGGGGTATATAATTAGGATAGTTGTTAAGATAGAATTTTATGAATGTTGAGGAATATCTAAACTCACCTTCGGGTTGTTTTTATCTTTGATTCAATAAAAATCTAATTTTCTATGTTATTTGGATTAATTGTGATTGATTTCTGCACTTGCATTTTAGTGATATACTAATAGGGTGAATTGAATGAAAAATAA
>JANIHZ010000001.1:4235974-4249495 GCA_027478365.1 Erythroxylum rufum
ACTGATAGTAAACAAATTATGAAAAATTGAAATATAAAACAAAAACCACTTTTTAAATAGTTTTTATAAGTTATGAAAATTGAGAAAAACTAAAACAAAAGCAAAAGCCAAAAACTCAAGCAAACATCTTCTTTTACTAAATTTAAAAATAAAAATAGAAAATTAAAAAATAAAAGTTGAAATAAATAAGCCCTCATTTATCTTTATACTTTTATTTAATCAGATCAATTATTTATTTCTTAACATGTGTTGGTACTTTTATTATATTAATGTCTAGTCTTAAAGGATTAATACTTATGAACAGTATAAATATAATACATAAATGTAGTATAATTCTTATAATTATTATCTTATTATAATTTTATTTGTATAATATTTATTTCTTGAACTTTATCTTATAATATTTATTTGTTCACCGTTTTTATTTATTTTTTAAATGAGAGGGAAACTGCAAAAGAGGAAAAGATAGGGGGGCATATAGAGTTAAAAAGGGGTCGCAGGGAAACGTAGGAAGAGTTGATGAGCATGTATGTAGGTAGAGCTAGAGGTCCAAAAAGCTATCGGTAACAGGCCCAGAACTCATACACATTTGAGGCTTCAGATCTCCATTTTCTTAACGTCTATAACAGAATTCAAGTAATACTTTCGCAAGAATGGCCTTTGGGCTTAGGTTCCAACTTATTGACCCAACCCAAGACTTAGAGGCTCAACGTTGTATATAGTTCAAATTGGGCTTATGCTCGGGCTACTTAGGCCTAATGCTCAATCCTTTTAAACAAAGTGTCTTAAATTGGGCTCATGCTCGAACTACTTAAGCTCGATGGTCAACCATTTTAAACAAAATAATGTCGTTTTATATTTATAATTAAAAACAGGTTTTAGCTGGGTAGAGTCTAGTCGGACTCAAGCCCGAGGCAGCAAATTGAATCTAGCCTAGGGCTAAGTCCGGGCTCCAGAAAATAAGAGTTGGGCTTGGGCCAAACCATTGCTACCCTTAGCTCAAAATTTGTTCTTCAACTATCCAACATTATCAACTAATTCATTCTCTCATCTCAACTGTTTGAAATTTCGTTTGTAAGCAAAATAAAAATAATCATCTTTTGGAAAATTAGCACTTCAATCTCCAGTACAAACCTAACAAATTTCCCAAACTTCTCCAATCCCTAAAATCACCAAGGAGCTTATACAGAACATAAATCTATTTCAGACTAAGAAGTTCCATATAAAATTAAATTGTGCATCATCTCCACTAGTTTATCCTATCTCTAAGCCCTTCTTAATGAGATCCTCCTCATCCAGTAGAAAGAAAGGGACCTAATTTTGTAAGCAAAAAGAACGAAATTCACTGCCTATAGCCGGTAACAAATCCAGAAGATGACCGCCTAACAGCCGTCTTAATTGCTTTTTCCACTCTCCATTGAGAGAGGTTAGTGTTTGTGACTTTGAGTTGGTGTTTTAATCTCGTTCTTCTTAACATCAACAACAAGACGACCGCATATTAATAAAATTGTATCATCCTCCCTCTGTTTCTATTAGACTACAATCTCCATTGAAAGACTGCTCCATTTATCACCATCACAAGGTTGTTTACAAGTTCTCATGATTCTACATCTCCATTTGGAAAGTTTTATGTCTTTTTTCGTTTTTGCTTGAATTTTCGTTTGGTAATTCATCCTGTACAGAATGATCTCTACCTGTTTTTCTGTCCGTAAAATTTCGATTTTATCTGCTTTGTTTATCTTTTTCTAACCTGATTGATGAAAATTCTCAAGCTTTGCTTCTGTTTCAAGTAATGCAATTTACTTGGTTAGAAAAGTTGAAAAAAGATTTTTGTGGGAATTTTTCCTGTTTCCTGGTTGATCTGTCTGCTTAGAGTTGGATTAGTTTTTGGGTTTGAATTCTTGGTCTCTAGGTTTTGAAGTTTGTATCTTGTAGATCTGCTTGGTGTGTTTCTTGCTTATGTTTAAATGGGGCGGTATTATTGATTTCAGGTTCTTATCTTGGGGCTTAAATTTGGAGTTCGTGAAGCATGATATTTTCACCGTTGAAGATATAGAGAGAGGGAGAGAAACTGTCTACGTTTTTGTTTCTTTTTTTTTTTTTTCTGTCTTGTAGGTCGTTTTGGCTTTTGTTATGAATATGAAGAGGTCAAGAGACGATGTGTATATGGCCTCTCAAGTTAAAAGGCCTGTGCTTTCTTCTAAAGGAGAAACGTAAGATATTCAAATTTCTTCATATCTTCTCTCATGATTCTCAATTCTGCCTTTTACCTGATTCGCTGGTCATCTAACTTATAGTCTTAATGTTTGTTTGATTATTTAAGTTAACGTGCATTAACTCACGTCAGGATCTTCTAGTCACCGTTCTTACTATCTGTTAACCTTTCAAGTGCTTCTGATAATTTAACTAGTGGTTTTTATTATTTTGTTTAATGTATGTGTCAAATTTTGAGATATCTCTGCCATATTTAACCCGTGAGGGAAGATCGAATATGCACGGTTGTCATGCTCAATAGAATTTGGTTTGTTTTTGAAGGACATTTAAGAAACCTTTAGTACCAACAATCGTACTGATCTTTTTTTTTGAAATTAATATATGTTAAAATAGATGCATGTAAAAGGATACTACAAAGGACAAGGCTTCACTTGAGCTGGGTATTAGTTGACGATGTTTGTCCTTAACTTGTTTTTGCTCTTTTTTTTTTTAAATTATGTTTTTTTTGGAAAATATATTATTATTTATCTTGTAATGTTCTTTGTTTGTAATGAAGTTTGGGGCAAGCACAAATGACGGGGGGAGGAGGGGGAGGAACAAGTGCGCAGAAACTTACAACAAATGATGCCTTGTCATATCTTAAGGCTGTGAAAGACATATTTCAAGACAAAAGGGATAAATATGATGACTTTCTGGAAGTCATGAAGGATTTCAAAGCCCAAAGGTTTGTATCCAAATTTGATCACAGTGGTAACTGTTTTCATTTTAAAAGTGAATTCAGGAAGCAAAACACTTTTTGATGAAACTTACCTCTGTTATCTTGGTCACAGAATTGACACTGCTGGTGTCATAGCAAGGGTGAAAGACTTGTTTAAAGGGCATCGCAGCCTAATTCTGGGTTTCAATACCTTCTTACCAAAGGGATATGAGATCACTCTCCCTCCAGAGGATGAAGAGCCTCTGCAGAAAAAGCCTGTTGAATTTGAAGAAGCAATTAATTTTGTGAACAAAATTAAGGTTGAACCACTATTTTCTACCTGAGTTATAGATTTACTTCAATTTCATTTTCCATGATTTGACATTTGAATTGTCTTTTCCAGACTAGGTTTCAAGGTGATGATCACGTTTATAAATCATTTTTAGACATTTTGAACATGTACAGAAAGGAAAATAAGTCTATCACTGAGGTTTACCAGGAGGTATTTACATGGAATCTTCTCACAACCTACTGCTCTGATTAGTTACTTCTGGCTTCTGTTTCTTAGTATCTGTAGACATTACTTCTTGGACAACTGCGTTTGAAGTTGACTTGCTCCCTGTTGCAGGTTTCTGCACTTTTCCAAGGCCATGACGATCTTCTAAAAGAGTTCACACATTTTCTTCCTGATTCTTCAGCCACAGCCTCAACTCGTTATGCTCCATCTGGTAGGAATTTTATTTACCGTGATAGGAGCTCCCCCATGCCCACAATGCGTCAGATGCATGTTGACAAGGTTTTTCCTTTCTTTTCAGCTGCTTCTAATTTCATATTGATCAACAAGCTTATGTAGTATTTCCTCATTAATTGTCAGAAGGAAAGAACTACAATGTCCCCTGCCGATCGTGACTATAGTGTTGATCGTCCCGATTCAGATCATGATAGAGTTATAAAGAGGTCAGAAAAAGAGCAGAGGAGACATGGTGAGAGGGAAAGGGATAGAAGAGATGATTGGAGAGAACATAGTGATAGGGATTATGAGCATGATGACAATCGAGGCTTTGACACGCAACGACTTTCTCACAAACAGAAGTCTGCTCACACTGCTGATTATCACGGCAGGGATGGAGATGAAAATTTTGGAATGCACCCTGCATCATCTCTTCATGATGATAAAAATTCTTTGAAAAGTGAGTTTTGTGTTGTCCTTACTTTACATTACAGAAATAAATGGAATTGATCAATGCTGTTCACCATCTCAGTGAATTAAAGTATTAGGGACGGTCCTGCCTGTTGTGGTGGCTGTGAGACTTGTTTCATGTTTTTCCCCATCTAGTTATTTAGAGTCTTGAGTGCATATATTTCCTCAAATTGATGCTAGTTTCATGGTATGGCAGGTGCAGTAAGCCAAGAGCTTGCTTTCTGTGAGAAAGTGAAAGAGAAATTGCATAAGCTTGAAGATTACCAAGAATTTTTAAGGTGTCTTCATCTCTATACTGAGGAAATTATCAAACGATCAGAGTTGCTGTCTTTGGTATGGTGATTGTGTTTACTATTCACGCAAACAAATAAATTAACAAAAGGAAATACTATACTTGTTAACACATTTGTTGATATTGGGAGTTAATTTGGTGATAAAATCTGGGTAATGTATGCGGACAAGAGTTTTGGGTTTTAGTATCTAGGAGTTTTTTTAGGAAAACAACCTTTTACCTTTAATGGTCTTGTGGTAATTAGACATGGAACGTTAGAGTTTCATTCTTGGTAGGATCTTTTATTTAAGTAACAATGAGTGACAATAATTTCTCTACTTCTGGTGCGTAATTTAGAAATTCCTTCTTTATTTCATGGAAACAAATTAATTCCACTTCTTTCAGCACAAAATTTGAAATGCTTGTTAGATTCTCTTCCTTCTGATGAAATTTCAGAAAGTTAGTCTATGGGATTGAACTACCATTGGGTGTTGTATTTTCTCAGGTTGGTGATTTACTTGGAAGGTATCCAGATCTTATTGATGGCTTCAATGAATTTTTTGCACGCTGTGAGAAAAATGGTAATTTTCTGTCTATGTGGTTGAGTTTTTTTCTCTAATTAATCTAGCATCATCAACATTATCTAATCAGCATTTGTTATGCAGAGGGTTTACTTGCCGATGTTGTGAGTAAAAGTAAGTGATTTTACTTGTTATCTTTTTCTTAAATTTCGATTAGATCTATTATTGTATGACCATTGTTAATAGTAATCGTGTCTGACTACTAATCAACTTCGAACTAACTCTTTCCAAGCAAGTGGTTCGATAAAAGCTCGAAACAGGATTGTTATTTAGCTAGTTTAGACTTAGATTGTTACATAAACATATTTCTTTGAAGTTGTTGAAGCACCAAACAAGAAAATTATGAATTTTTCTAATGAAGAGGTACAAACCTTTAGGCACCTTTTCGTTAGCTTGATTCTTTACAACCAAAATTGCATCCTGATATACACAAAAATATACTTCACGCCCATAAAGCATAAGAGCTCCAAATCCTCAAATCATCTTAGTTGGCACTCTTAGATTACACAGAGTGTATGGTCTTCCTAATTCCTTGTTCGTGGTATGAAGGGAAGAGCACAAATCCAAAGCAAGGTACTCAGATCATGCATTCATTATCAATGGACTTACAAGCCTGTATTTGATTTAAGCGTCAAAGAATCTATGTTGGAGACCACTACCAACATTGTTCTGTAGGTCTTAGAGTCCCCATATTTTAACTTAAAGAAGGCCCACTCAAGTGCCAACCACAGCCCAATCCAGGCCATTTAGACCTGGAGGAAGATCATTCCTCTGATTTTATTGAAGCAAATTATGCTTTTCATGCCACTATTGATAATTATAATAATTCCTAGGTTGTAGATTCTGGAGCAAATAGAGATATGATAGGTTTCTATCATAAATTTTTTGATCTATTCTCCATATTTGAATTAGATAGTATTTGTATAGCCAATGGATCTATAACCCTTGTATTGGGTATAGGTTCTATTAAGTGTATACCTTCTATGGACCTAACTTTTGCTCTATATGTTCAAATTTTCATGTTAATTTTCTATCCATGAATTAGAGCACTTGGCTTTAATATTCAAATTTTCCCTACTCATTATGTCATTCAGGATCTAAAATTAGGGAAAACAATTGGTAATTAGACAAGGTGGTGGAGATACTCTACACCTTGACATAACAAAAACCTTTTTTGGGAGTCTTTAAGAATGCAAGCAATTAGGACGTACATTTTTTTGCATTACAAGGATCTATCCTAATTTTTTTAACATTACAAGTTTGAGCATTTATTTGTGATGCTTGTGAATTTGTTAAAAATATAAGAAGTATTTATCCTTTGATCAATAATAAGTCGTTATTCCTTTTAGGACTATACATTGAGATGTGTTGGGCCTACTTAAACCTCTCATTATTAGATTTTATATGTTTTGTTACTTCAGTGTGGTACTAGGTTAACTTGGGTTTACATGATGAAAACTGAGAATTAAGTGTTTTTATGTCTTTTAACTATTCCATAAAATGGTCCAATACACAAGGTCTCTTATAGTTTAGTCTTTTTTCATTCCAGTCCTCATATTTAGTTACCCTTATAGTATTATTTAGTTATCATACAATCTCGTCTGTCATATTCTGTTATTTATCTATTCTTTACCCAAAACGTCGTAGTATTGGATTCTTAAGTTTCACTACAACGTCATTCTAGAGATATGAATGGATGGAAAACTAATGGAATATGACATAATAGGTTGTGTGATAGCTAAACAATTTCACATGGAGTAAGCGATAATGTTTAAAAATATAAGTATTGAATTGAAGATTTTCAAACCGCAGGAGGGTCAAATGTAATTAACTCTTCATAAAATGATAGGTACTCAAATTGATGCCAAGGTTAAAATTTTGAGGATTGACAATGGTATGATAACTTTCACACCTTCCTAGACTCCAATTGGATATTGCATTAAATTACTTGTATAAACACTAGTGCATAGATTGTTGTTCGTGAGGAAAAAAAAAGTTAAGGTAGCTAAGTCTATAATGTTTACTATAAAGGTTCGAAGGCTTATTAAAGAGATGAAAGATTAAGCAAACAATGAGACATGGAAGCTTGTTACCCTTCTAACAGAAAAGAAAATGGTTGGATATAAACGGGTCTTTGTTGTCAAACACAAGGTAGATGATTGAATTGAAAGATACAAGGCTAATGAATAGCTCAAGGTCAAACTGGCTCAATAACAACTCAGTTTTGGGCTTAATAGAACCACATGCCCAAAATTAGCTAGTTGAGAATTGATTAGTCGTAATTTCCTATAGGCTTATATACCCTTCACCTATTCTTTTCTTTATAATATGAGGTTTGACTCTTACCCATTTGTGAGATGTCACAATATTTCCTCTTCAAATCCTTCTGTCCTCATCAAGGCATCCAAATTCATATCCAAAATCTTCTCTTTTTTTGTTGTAGGCCTGATTAGTTCTTATACGATTCAACTAAAAGGCTACCAGGAGCTGCTCCTTGTTCATGGCCTTATTGTCGATACTATCTCTTACCTTGGTCATTCCTGGGTGTTATATGCCCACTAACTTCCGCTTGATTTGTCCACAATTGAAAATTGTATTAGTGGAGGTTTGCTGTGGAGGTATTTGAAACAGTCTAAATGCATGTTGACGAACAACTTCATTTCGAGCGTGATAGAAGTACATGCCCAAAAGTAGATATATAGGAGTTGATTAGTAGTCATTTCTTATAGGATTATATACGCTATCACCTCTTCTTTTCTATCTAATATGAGATTTGACATTCACCACTTTATGGAATGAACGAAAAAATAGAACTGGCAAGTTAATCTTCTGGTTTCTGAAACAAGCTAGTTTGCTTTGTCTTTTTCGTAATGACCAAATTTGTTTGATTTCTCATTTTCGGGCTTTGATAAGGTATTTGAAGGATATTACATTTGGTTGTATATGTATGTCCTGCAATGTAGGACACTCATGGTATAAATATATGTCATTACATACTCGCACGTTCATATACACACAAGCACATGAATTTACTTACAGAGATATCACCTGAACCAAGATTCTGTCATTCCAACTTGCACGGAGTTTGATGTGGTTCAAATGGTTCTTAACTCATGTTTCAAATTGTTGAACCACCTAGAAGAGTGTTTTTGAATTTGAAATATTGCATCCTGGTTATTGCTGGCCAAGTTCTTATTCCAGTTTCCTTTTGCAAGCAGGTAATTTACTCAGACCAGTGAACGAAAGGGATAGAGATTGGGATCGTGAAAGGACTGAAATAACTAAAGATAGAGACCACGAAACTCGTGAAAGGCCCATCGACAATAAAGATACAGGAAGTCATAAAATGACTTTGTTTCCCAGCAAGGACAAGTATCTGTCAAAGCCCATTAATGAACTTGACTTATCCAATTGTGAGCGTTGTACACCTAGTTATAGGCTTCTGCCAAAGAATGTATGTAACTCTTTACTTGTCCATTAATGTTGATACAATCCCTAAACTGATCCCTTTACTAATATCTGGATGCATGTGACTGTTATGATTGTTTCATGACAGTATCCCATACAGTCAGCAAGTCAAAGAACAGAACTTGGTGTTGAAGTACTGAATAATTATTGGGTGTCTGTCACATCAGGAAGTGAAGATTACTCGTTTAAGCACATGCGTAAAAACCAGTATGAAGAAAGCTTGTTCCGATGTGAAGATGACAGGTTGAAGCTTGCCTTCGTTTTTCATACTTTATTTTGGTTCTTCGTTTTAGCTCATATGTTCATGCTATACTTGATGTTTTAACTTTAAATGTTAGAGATTTTCTTCCTTTGGTTTGCTGACTGTTTTAAGATTACTCTTTTAGAAAGATTACATGATGAATTTGTTACAATATATACCATTTCTTTACAAAAATTGCCTCCGTGTTAATTTTTCAATCATTTAGTACCGTCTTTGACAATATTTAATGGTCTTTTGGTTGTCAGGTTTGAGCTGGACATGTTGTTAGAATCGGCAAATGTAGCAACAAAGCGTGTGGAAGAATTATTAGAAAAGATAAACAACAATACTATAGAAACAGATGGCCCCATTTGTATTGAGGAACACTTAACAGGTTAGAAGAGGAATGATGTCTTGGTATTATTAGTATATCCATTTTTGTTAGCTTCTGATCAGATTCTTTTTCTTCTCTGTAGCTCTGAATCTGAGGTGTATCGAACGTTTATATGGTGATCATGGGCTTGATGTGATAGATGTATTGAGGAAAAATACTTCGCTTGCTTTACCAGTTATCTTAACTCGCTTGAAGCAGAAACAAGAAGAATGGGCTAGGTGTCGTGCTGATTTCAACAAAGTTTGGGCCGAAATTTATTCTAAAAACTATCACAAGTCACTGGACCATCGTAGTTTTTATTTCAAACAACAAGATAGTAAGAGTCTGGGCATTAAAGGTAAGTTGATTCTTGCATTTGGTTTCATAAATACCTGTATGAGACTCTACTATGGCATTTATATTTTGGAAAGCACAAGGGTAATTTATGCCTGGTTAATTTGTTTGCATGAAGGTCATAATGTGTAACATATCATCCTTTGTATTAAATCAGAAATACCTTAACTGTATTATGTTTAGTAAAAGCTAATTTTTGTGTGTACTTTCATCCTTGCTCATTTTTTTTCCTCAAAAAAGGAACGGACTGATGCAGGTATACATTCTAGACATGGTTGCCTTGTGCAACTGGATTTTTTATTGTACTATATTTTGTTTTCTCAGATTGCTTGCAATGCTTTGTGTATTACAGCTTTGTTAGCAGAGATCAAGGAGATAAGTGAAAAGAAGCGCAGGGAAGATGATGCACTTCTTGCTTTTGCTGCTGGAAATAGACGACCCATTATACCAAATTTGGAATTTGATTACCCAGATGGTGACACTCACGAGAATATATATCAGCTCATTAAATATTCATGTGGAGAAGTGTGTTCAACTGAACAGTTAAATAAAGTGATGAAGATTTGGACTACATTTTTGGAGCCCATGCTTGGTGTTCCTCCTCGGCCTCAGGGTGCTGAGGACACTGAAGATGTTCTGAAGGCTAAGAATCACTCCTCTAAAAGTGGAGAGAGTGAAGGAAGCCCTAGTGCTGACAATGCTACAATTTTAAACTCCAAACATACTAATCCTTGTAGAAGTAAAGATGAAAGTATCCTACCTGAGCAATCACGTTCTTCCAAAGCTTGGTTGATAAATGGTGATCATGGTGTTAAAGAAAATGGTTCTCATGCAGATCAAGGAGTTCGTAAGAGTGAGACTTTCTACAGGACACTGCAACAGGATAAGGTACAGAGTAATGTAGCTGTGGCTGATGAAACGTCAGGTGTCGGTAAACTATCTACTTCCAGTGAACGGTTAGGCAATTCAAATGTATCACTTGTCTCTGGTGCAGAGCTAAGTAATGGAAGAACAAACATGGAATCAGGTTTGATGAGTGCTTTCGACATAAAATCACATGTTTCATTTTTCTCTAATCTAATTCCCTGTCATCCAGCTGTTATTTCAATTTGTGGTTTTAATTTGGTCTCAAAAAGCCTATGGCTATAGTCCTGAGGTTCAACTTTTTGGTTGGAAGGGCTTGGTGCAACTCCTTCAAGACCGTGTAATGGCTCTGTCGATGGTGGGTTTGGATTAGGATCAATTAATGAAAGCCTGCCTTCAGTAGAGGTATAGCACTGTCATTTATGTTACTTAGCTGTAACTTATTTTTCCTTAAAATTCAAAAAACTAAAGAAGCCAGCGGACCATGATAACACATATCCTAAAGTTTTAGACTGAAATGTTTGTGAATTGTATTTGTTCTTAAGGTAGTTGTCTTGCTAGTATCTTGAATCAATAGTGAAACTGCAATTGCAAAGAAATACTCCCTTTTATCAGACAAGACTCAACTTCTCAGGACAGAAAGTGTTAGGTTTTGGATTCAATCTTCCTAAGTACAGATGGAACATGACAAAATTGATCTTGCAGGTTGGTGATCCTTCAAGACCAGTTATATGCGCTAATGGAGTGACACAAGATGGTTTGAAGATTAACAGATATAATGATGATTCTGCTCCACAATTTAAGATTGAAAGAGAAGAAGGTGAATTATCTCCTAATGGAGATTTCGAGGACAATTTTGCAGTTCATGGAGAAACTGAATTGGAGGCAGTGCATAAAACAAAGGATCATATAATTACTAGGCAATATCAAACATCACATGCAGAAGAAGAAACATGTGCTGAGGCGGGAGGAGAAAATGATGCTGATGATGAAGGTGATGAAAGTGCTCAAAGGTCATCAGAGGAGAGTGAGAATGCCTCTGAGAACGGTGATGTTTCCGGAAGCAAGTCTGGTGACGGAGAAGATTGCTCTAGGGAAGACCACGAGGAAGATGGAGACCATGATGAGCATGATAATAAGGCTGAGAGTGAAGGTGAGGCGGAGGGAATGGCAGATGCCCATGATGTAGAAGGAGAAGGGGCAGTCTTACCATTTTCTGAACGCTTTCTGCTAAATGTTAAGCCTCTAGCGAAGCATGTCCCTTCAGCATTACATGAAATAGATAAGGGATCACGAGTTTTCTATGGAAATGATTCTTTCTATGTCCTTTTTAGGCTTCATCAAGTAAGATTTCCTATATCGTGTTCTATTTTAAACATGAAGTATGTGCATCACTTTCGGCGTGGTTATTTTCATTAACTCGATATTTTTTCTTTGTCAAATTTGCTTAGACATTGTATGAGAGAATACAATCAGCCAGGATTAACTCATCATCTACTGAAGGGAAATGGCGGTCTTCAAATGATACAGGTCCTACTGATCGTTATGCTAGGTGATCTATCTTTGGAAACTTTGCTTTTATAATATAGACATGATCAATATAGTCCATATTAACTTTTAGTGGTCTTTACAGGTTCATGAGTGCACTTTACAGTTTACTTGATGGTTCTTCTGATAATATGAAATTTGAGGATGATTGTCGGGCTCTTATCGGGACACAGTCATATGTTCTCTTCACATTGGACAAGCTGATATTTAAACTTGTCAAACAGGTAAAGCATTCAAGAGTTAATTTAGCATTTTAATCATTCCGCATTCTGCAGGCGTACCATTTTCTCTAACCTTACTGTAAGTTATTTTGGGAAATTTTCTCAGCTCCAAACAGTGGCAGCTGATGAGATGGACAATAAACTGCTTCAACTATATGCTTATGAAAACTCAAGAAAACCAGGAAGATTTATCGATATTGTTTATCATGAAAATGCTCGTGTTCTTCTTCATGATGAGAATATATATCGTATAGAATGTGTATGTTTCTCGTACTTTGTTTCCATTTATTTTCCCCAAGGAAATTTTCTCTGAATTTAGCTTGGTCGCTGTTACTTGTGCTGCAAACACAATAATATCATCTCTGTTGCAGTCTTCTGCGCCTACCCGCTTATCCATTCAGCTAATGGACTTTGGGCATGACAAGCCTGAAGTTGCTGCTGTTTCAATGGATCCCTATTTTGCGGCTTATCTGTACAACGACTTCCTCTCTGTTGTCCTTGACACAAAAGAGAGGTCAAGGGTTTTCATGAAAAGGTGCAGACTCAATGACAAATATATGCTATTATGTTAAAAGTAGCTATTGCTAATAAATCATGTTGTTTGCAGGAACAAATGCAGACATTTGAGTGGCGATGAATATCAAGCCATGGAAAATTTTCAAGTTTTTAATGGTTTGGAATGCAAGATTGCTTGTAATTCATCCAAGGTATCAAATTTGTCATCTCTATAAACTGGAAGATGCTTTTGTTGTCGATTGAAGCACATCTAATGCTCTATTTCAAGCTATTGTTAATTGATTCATGATTTGACCATGACAGGTATCCTACGTTTTAGATACAGAAGACTTCCTCTTTCTGAAGAAAAGGAAAGATTTACCAAAGAGTAGCTCATGCCACGACCTGCCAAGAGCTTCTAAAAGAGTACAGCGGTTTCAAAGATGGCTGTCTAGTCAATAATGTGCCTCTACACTACACTCGACATGGAGTATTTGGTATTCCTTGGCATTGGTATATAATTTCTTCCTAGCCTCATCACCTCCAAAATTTGGTATTCCTTGGCACTGCATATAGCTTAGGCCTACTCTCGGGTTCCATTATTCCAATATTGAGTTATTTACAAGAAAGCAGGAAAGGGCAAGCTACACTGAGATGCCTGTAAGGTCTTGCATTGCATAGCCATAGTAAGGTGAGTTGAAATGATTTTTATGTTAACCTTTTATGGTTCTCCCCAACAAGGGAAAGAGGAAGAGACTCCTCTGACAGTAATACAGTGCAGCTATTATTTATTTGTCATGTAAATAGAGGTGAGGTGACATGACATCTGATGTAATACAAACTTGTTAATTCAATTAATCAATATCTTAATAATCATTTTTCATTTTACACTCATTTACAAAATCAGGCAATAGAATATGGTAATAGATGTTGACAAGTCATAAGCGCTCGGTCAGTGACTTGAATAAATTTACAAAATTTGACAGGAGGGCG
>JANIHZ010000001.1:4264728-4277517 GCA_027478365.1 Erythroxylum rufum
TGTAACTTTTGTAATTTGAGACTTCGGATTATGAAGTATTGTAGCTTGAAAGGCCATTATAGTTTTGTAAAACTCTTTGTTTGAGGGTATCGAAAATGTGAATGATGACTATTAGTTGTAAATAATGTATTAAAGAGTAGGATGAAGGAAAAAAAATTAAGAGTCTTATGATTTTCTGCAAGAAGAGATACGATTCGTTTCTGAAGAGTTGGGTTTCGGAAACGGTGGCCAACATGAGTGATATCAAAGCAAGTTAAGTTTGAAGAGTTGGATTTCAAAAATGGGACCCAACAGATAAGCACGCATTAGGTAACACCTTGCAATCCTTGCCATTAGGTCAATTGCTCCACTTTACAAGAAATTAGTTAATTTGATTCCTCATAGTTTTGCTCTTGAAAGTCACCAGTTGATTCTTGTGTTTATTAAAAAATGAGTAGGCTACCACCAACTTAAATGCTACCATAAATTCCAATAAAGCAGTCTCATTATCATTCATATCTCTATACCTAAAACCCATATAAGTCTATTAATACCCATATGAGGTTGCCCCTATATAGCATTAAATTCTTCTCCTAAAATAACTTTCTCGTTAGGGGGAATTTACTAAATCACCTCATCTAGCTCTTCCCAGAATTGGTGCTTAAGTTATTCATCCAACTGTATTTGCGGTGTATAAGCACATATTACATTGAAAACATCTTTGACCATAATCTTTAAGGGAAAAAATCCTATCATTAGTCCTCATCATACCTATAATATGATGTATGAATTCCTTGGCAACTAAGATACCTACACAGTTCCATAGCCATGAATACCCTAAATACTAAAGTTTGAACCTATTAATCTCTTTTGCTTGAGCTCCTGTACATGTTTTCTCCTACATGCATGTTGTATGAATCTTATATTTTTCTAAAACAACAACTAATTATAATGACTTCCCTATAAGAGTCCCGATGTTCTAGGAACCTATCCACAATTCATCAACATCTTCTCTTCTCCTAGACTTAAAACTCATTGAAGGACTAGCCTTTGCTATATCATCAGAAGTCAAACTCAACGCTCTTACCTTAATACCCAACACAAGCTATACCAAACAAGTGCAACACGTCCCTAAACAATGTTAAGACTACTCAAGAAAGAACATATTAATTGAAGCTTAAAAAGCCAAATAAAAGGAAATAAATAACAACTAACAAATGAAAGAGCAAAAACAATCGGAAAAAAAATAACTAGTGTAAGTTAATTTTTGATGTTCATAAAAATGAGATTTGAAGGGCTTTTTAAGCTTCTAATAAACACATATAGTTAGCAAAACTAAATTGAAGATAAAGAAGAAAGGCAAAAGGTTAATATGAAAATAAAAGTGAAATTGATATAAACATGGACATAGAAATTTACATACGAATTAAACATAAGATTTGGCAGCTAGCAATAGAGAGAAATGTCTATCGCATTAACAACGTAAGAGGTCATAATGGAAGCTTACAAAACATTAAAACTGGGAAAATAGGGAATCAATTGGAGACAAGTGGATAAATCAAAGAGAAATTGGTCAATGACTCAAAATGGGGAATTTTGGGGGAAACATAGAAGAAAGAAACACGTGTAATAAGAAAATTGGCTAAAGAAATATGTGAATTCAAAAATGGGATTATTTTGTAAAGCAAGAGCAAGATGCAAATAAATAATTGAAACCTAATTAAGTGATGAAACTAGGGAGATAAAAGTAAGCAACCATAGTACTTAGGTTAGGTTAGTATAATTAGTTGAATCAGGAAATTTTCAAAAGGGGAAAACCCTAGCAAATATGAAGGGATGAAAATGATGAAGTAGTGATGACCAAAACTGTCTAAATTAGGAACCTTGGTAGAAAAGGTGATGATGATAGTGAGCATACACACTATATGTGCAAAAAGAATCAAAACCTACTTGGAAAAATGGGAACAACCATTAATGCAAAATATAGATTTTGAATCATAATTTGTACTTTATTTTAAAGCTTGATCTTTTTTCTTGTCATTTCCCTTGAATCATTTTTGAAATTGGAATATCTCAACATCTTGTATAAGTGTTTAGCCTTTAACGATATCGATATAACATGTTAAGACGACTCTACAACTATTGTAGAGAGGGTAGGCAAGAAGTGCTAGGTCCTTTAGAGCTTAAGCCAATTTATAATAAACTTTAGGCATTTTAGTAATTTAATTGATATTAAATCCTATTTTCAGTTAAACTTTAATTAGAATTTCAACTAATTCTATTTAAATTCCAATTATACTCAAATAAGATCCAATATCTCATATTGATCCTTATTTATTAAATATCTTATATTTAATCATAAAGTTTCTCAAAATTTACAATCAAGTCCAAGTTGGTTAAAAGTCGTTTTCTCTATTTAACTTTTTCCTTGTATGTGACCCATTAGGTTCTCAAATATGTTGGTAATAGATATAAATTATAACCATAAATCATATTAGGGATTAGATAAATTAAACTCCTTTAATTTATCTTTAATTTTCCAACTAAATAATTTATATTCATAAATCAAGATTGACATCTAGTAATGCATGTCCATCTAAATATTTAAAAATGTCAAACTGGTTTTGAATAGCCTTTCCATGCATGATGTTTTCATATAATTCTCCTTACATCATATAATGTTCTAATTAGACATAGAGCATGAAAATTAGGCCTACTCTATTTGAGTCTAATCATATTAGTTCTCCACCATTAGTATTTGATTTATTAATGACAATTGAAAACTATTTTCAAATAGTCATTTTACCTTGGCCAAGGATTTATGAATTGAACGCATATCGTTACTTTAGTCAAAATAAAATAACTAGACCTACTACTATGGCAGTGGTGAGTCTAGGTCGATCCCACAAAGAGTGTGTGTAAAGTTTATGAAATGAAATTAATTGGTGTTTAGGTTTAACGGGGGGTTTTGTTTTTGAAAGAAGAAAATAAAATGAAACTAATTAATAAAAATAAATTTAAAAAACATGCAAAAATGATAAAAGTGGGGAATTTGGTAGGGACCCAGTTCTTTGGTTCAATCTCGACCTACATCCTAATCAAGAATATTTCATTAATTTGTTGTTCTTTAACCACTCCTAGAAACTATTAATCATAGGTTAACAATTAACCCGAGTTTTCCCTTAGGTTTTGTTTAATCAAGATACGATTGTTAATTAAACCTAACCACCGAACAACCTAGGATACGATCTCTAGATTTAATTAGGCAGTAGCATTACGAATTGAAAAAACCGATTAATCAAGGCAACAACCACATACGATGTGTCATTTAACCTAGGTCATGTTATTCTTAATGATTACGAATCATTAGTCGCTACACGTGAATTTCAACATAACAATTACGGATTGTATCGAAATTTTAGCAATGGGTTTGAAATTAACAATTTAATGAACACATTAAAATCATCAATTCACAATACCCAATAGGTTCATACACAAATAACTGAACAATAACGAAAATCCAATTATCCATACATAATACCCAAATCAATTAAAATAGGATAACACAATCAATTCCTAATGAGAGAAAGATACAATAAAATAGTAAAAAATACTTAACCCAGGTCATCGGCGTTGATATTACCTCCGAACCGGTGTTGGGACGTCTAGCTCTTCATGGGTCTTCCCCGATAAATTGCTTCAACCCCATTTTAATCCCTAGCTGAAGATTCCCTTTGATTTCTCCTCATTGCAGCAAGCTTAATCTCCACAGTTGATTGTTTATTTCTGATTCTTGTAGCTAATTGGATGAATAGTGGGAGGGGGCGTTATTATTCTCAGCTATTCACGCACAAACCCCCTCTCCACTGTGTCTTCTTCTATTGCGTATTGCTACCTGCTACTGTGCTTCTTGACAAGACAATTTTATTTTGCAACCCCCTTAAATCCCTTCACACTGGCCCTTCTCCGTAGTTCATGCAACGCACGCCTAGGTCCCCTTCTTGTGCGTTGTCGTTCCTTGCTTCCACTTCTCTCCATGCTGCGTTTCACTATGCTTTATTTAATTTTGCTATTGCCTGGCGATTTAATGTTGCTCTCTACTGTGTTGCGTGAAACGCAGCCACCAATATTTTTTTTAATAAATTTGTAATTAAAATTTTCTTTTTTCTTTGCCCTTCATTTTTCGTCTTTTAATTTTCTTTGTCCACTCCATGAAGACAAACGAGTATTGATTTTCAAAAAATGTCTCAAATAGGGTGTTTTTGACTCACTTTAATTTCTTTGCTTCCAAATTGTACCTAAAATCAAATACGAATTAAAGTGAGTATCTTAATCATTTTTGTATCATTAATCGCTAAATGAAAATAATTAAATATATCAATAATTAAACACATATCACTAACCTATCACTAAAATGTAGTTAAACGAGTGTTGAGATATTTAAAGGGAACTAAGGATTATATGTTAACATACATAAGGGTTATCAATTTAAATCTCATATAGTATACAGATTCAAAATTTTCTATCCGTTTGGATGATAGAAAGTCCACATCATGATATATCTTTATGTTAGCAGATAGTTTAGTATCGTGGAAGATTGTCAAGCAGACACTAGTGATTTTCTTAACTACGTATGCAGAGTTTGTGGCATATTATGAGGCTATTACACAAGTAGTTTGGCTCAAGAACTTGATTTTTAAGTTGTTTGTGGTTGATTTAGTGGCTAGCCCCGTTCAGTTATATTTTGATAATCTTTCTGCTACATTATTTAGTAACAACAACAAAAACATCACAGGGTCTAAGCTTTTGAAGGTCAAGTATTTGACAATCGAGGAATTGGTACAAAAAGGTGACATTGAGGTGGAGCATTTGAGGAATAAGGATATACTTATTGATCCTTTGACTATAGGACTTCGCCCGCATGTTTTTAAGAGAATTGTATATAGTATGGGTATATTGAAGTCCTTAGACACTGTTAGTTAAGGATCACCATTTTTGCTCCTTGTACATTGGTATGTTTTTCATGTATTATAACAATATGTTTTATGTATAAAGATGATTACCATTTTGCTCTCAGTCATACATGTTGTTATATATATTGTTATGATATAGGTGAAAATTTTAAGATTTGCGTCAATCTTAAGCATTTTAAAAGGTCATTGGGCATATGTATACAAATTGACCTTGAGCCTATGTCATTAGGATACATACAAATGCATGTAAATCCATGGATTTTGATATGACATAAGGGGATATAAGTGGGCATATGTATACAAATTGACCTTAGCCTATGCCATTAGGACACATACGGATACATGTAAATCAATTGATTTTGATATGACATAGAGGGATATAAGTGTTTAATCCCATACAAATTTTCTCTAATGCAGTTTAGTATTCAATAAGAGAAAACAAACTTCTCTATTACTACTTAGCATAAAGTTTAGAGAAATTGAGACCTACAAACAGAAAGATGATACATTTTAGATCATACAGGTATTATCCTAGTTTGTCACACTTCATTTTCTTGTTCATGTTAGTGAGGTATTAGATATGTATGATTGTATTGGATTTGTGTTACACATGATGCATGTATTTGATATTTTTAGATATCGAAAGTCATACAGGAAGGAATGATAAACTTTCATTAACTTAGGATCAAATGTTTTGTTAAACTTGGTCGACCTATACATTGATTTGGCTTAAATCATTTTTGTGTACTGGTTTTTATAATCGTTTCAACTGCTGTAATTAATTATTGTTCAAGGGGGAGAATGTTAGAAATTTTTCGGATATTGGACAACAATTAATTACAATTTTATGGTTTTAAAAAATTTACGGTTAAGCGAATCGAATTTGATCCAGTTAAAAGATAATAAAGTAGCCCGATAAAGGATTTAGTTTAATGGGCTATGATACAGTGAAAAAATGGGTCCTAATCAGTGTAGGCTGAACATGTATTGGGCCTGTGATAGGGAAGCCCGATATAGATGCTATATATTTAATCTTAAGTTCTCCTGCAACTGCTTGAGCAAATCCTGAACGTTTGGATTTTGTGACCCATCAAGAGGTTCAAGTGTTAAGAAAGTTACAGAAAAACATTAACGACATCCCAGTGATCGACTTTCATAATGCTCGTTGTGAAAACACAAAAGTTTTAGCATTGAAAAGCTTGCTTAAAGTTATGGAAAGTAAAACAGGTGTATTTCTCATTTTTCTTCGTTTATTCATTTTCACGTTTGATCCTGGACGCGTAAATAAGGCTCTACACCTAGCATGTGGGAAAGATGAAAGAGGGGACAGGTGGTGCGTAAGGCTTTAAGCGCGTCGTTTCTAATTGGGGCACAGGGTGGTTGTTCCCGTTTATGTGTGCTACCGTGTGCCTCTCTCCATCCATCCATCCGTTTCCTTATGCCACCATGTGCTTCTCTCCATCCATTCATCTATCCGTTTCTGTGTGTCACCCTATGCTCCTCTCCATCTATCCATTCATCAATTCTCTTGTTCTTATTTTTGTGTGTCATCGTGCCCCCTCTCCATCTATCCATATTGATCCCTTCTAATGGCCAGTACGAAGGAGGAAGTTGGTCGATGGGTAACGCTTCGAATAGGCAACAGTGAAGTTAAATACTTACTAGAATTGATCCCTTCTAATGGCCAGTATGAAGGAGGAAGTTGGTCGATGGGTAACGCTTCGAATTGGCAACAGTGAAGTTAAATACTTACTTAGGACGAGTAACCCAAAAGAAATATGTAATGTTTTACTCTGAGCAGAAAGTGAAGCTGAAGGTGACACCCAAAAATTATGCTCACTTAGGTAGAATAGTAATAACCCTCAAATGAACCAGATGACTCTGATACCATGTCATGAAGGGAGATAGATTTGTATGTCACACATTATACATGGTAACGGTACATAGTTACATCTCTTCATTTGGCGACTTCTCTTCTTTGATCTAAAAATGGAGCAAATGAATGATTTGAATTGTTAATCATAATTGGTGTAGAACTAGTTTTGAAGAGCTTGGTGATGAGTTGGCTTGTAGTGGATTCGAAACAGTGCTCAAAGTGTGTATAATTAAGAATCTTGATAACTGGAAGGAGTTCGTAGTTAAAGAGATAAGGGAAGATAGGTAAAAGAAGCAGGAACTGGGAGGTCGAAGACGATGGAGGAGTTTGAAATAGTCATTCATTGATTGTACGAGAGCTGAAGAGGACGCAGAGGATGACAAGAGTTTAAGAATACAATATTAAAAAGAAAAATATTATAATTTTTCTAATTAAAAAACAAAAAACAAAAGCAACCAGATTACTAGTGCCAAATGTAAAGAACCCAAGCTAACCGCAGTAACGAAAACGGTTAGTAACGAGAATAATACCAACCAAGTGAACCACTAGTAAGTAGTAGCTACACCAAACCCCTTCACAATTAACCAAGTGAACGACAAGTCGTAGGCTTTAGAAGGCCGTCAACAATCGCGCCTCACTCGCCTCCGATCAACATGGCTCTCTCGCACCTCACCTCTTCTTCTTCCAGATCCAGACTCCTCAAAACCTTCTCCGCCGCCGGGATCCTCCGGCGTCTGGTCGCCACCTCAACCGATCCGCTTAGCATCGAGACCTCCGTTCCGTTCACTCCCCACAAATGCGAGCCTCCGTCACGTTCCGTTGAGACCAACCCTCAGGAGCTTCTCTCGTTCTTCCGCGACATGGCGACAATGCGTCGTATGGAGATCGCGGCGGATTCTCTCTACAAGGCCAAGCTCATTCGCGGTTTCTGCCATCTCTATGACGGCCAAGAGGCAGTCGCCGTCGGAATGGAAGCGGCTATCACCAAGAAGGATGGTATCATAACCGCTTACAGAGACCACTGTACGTTTTTAGCTCGTGGAGGGACGTTATTGGAGGTTTTTGGAGAGCTTATGGGACGACAAGTCGGATGCTCCAAAGGGAAAGGTGGGTCGATGCATTTTTACAAGAAGGAGTCGAGGTTTTATGGAGGTCATGGGATTGTTGGAGCTCAAGTACCGTTGGGATGTGGAATTGCTTTCGCTCAGAAGTATAATAAGGAGGAAACGGTGACGTTTGCTTTGTATGGTGATGGTGCTGCCAATCAGGGGCAGTTGTTTGAGGCTCTTAATATCTCGGCTCTTTGGGATCTGCCTGTCATTTTGGTCTGCGAGAACAATCACTGTAATAATTAGAGTGAAAGCTTGAATCCTTTGTCTGCACTTTTTGTTTCTTGTTGGTCTGTGTGAATGGTATTTGAGTCTAATGTGTTTGGACAGATGGGATGGGAACGGCTGAGTGGAGAGCTGCTAAGAATCCGTCCTATTATCAGCGCGGAGATTATGTTCCTGGATTAAAGGTGAGCTTTTTTTCGTTTTTTCTTTTTGGCCATTCATATTGTTCAATGTTGGTTGTTTGGTTATCGGGAAGGTATACGTTCTCAAGATTTTACTCTAATTCTGTTATTCCAAGGCTTTTGTAGTTTCCATGTTGACAGAGAGGTTTAAGCTATGGTTTGTTCTGCCATCTATTTGTTAGGTTGGTATGAGACTAGCTGCAAGGTCATCGTGATCTTAAATTAGTGAGAAAAATATAACTGATAGTTTAAAGTAAATAGATGAAAATATGGCTATGATGAACGTCCTGATTTGGCAATGGGAATCTAATCCTTGCTTGCTTAATCTGCTCTTAGTGAAAATTTTTTTGAAGTTTGCTTGTAATAGCAATATGGCAGACTCAGCATGTGATTTCTTCTTATAGTAGTTATTTGCTACTTCTGTGTCTGTTACTTCATCTTGAAGTTCTCACATGAGGTCTTTCTAATTCTTTTCCCTCTAGTAGATAGCAAGTAAACCATGTACTTGTACCCTTCTGATCCAATAGATCATCTGATATGATGTACCCTTCCTTGCAACATTGAACTTGGGACAAAACGGTTATATTAGTATGTAAAGGCTATGCATGGACTTCATTTCTTTTCTCTGTAACAGGTAGATGGCATGGATGCCCTTGCTGTAAAACAAGCATGCAAATTTGCCAAGGAGCATGTTCTAAAACACGGACCCATTGTGAGTTTTGAGTTCTCTGCTTGATATGTTTGTGCAAGTTTCCAAACTGTCCCCTGGAGCATGTTGGTTTTGTGATTTAGATCTTACCTCTTGGTACACAGATTGGCTTTGAGACCTTTAACTTTACTTTCTTCTCTGTATAGATGGAGTCCTAGTATTCCTTGAACTTATATTTCTTCTGCATCTTATTTGAGTTTGGTCTTTCATTGCCTAGCTAATATGTTAATGTCCTGGAACTGAGTTCTTTTAGATGGTTAATTTTGTTTCATATGATTAATCTCAAGCTTGACTCATTCAGTGTGTGTTTAAATAGTGTTATAGATTCGTTGTCATTATATTCATTACTGTCTGATATGATGAAAGATCAATAATGTCTTATGAGGGTAAGCTAATTACTTAATATCTCCCAGTCATTCTCCTTCATTCACTTCATTGAACATAATACATAAGGATACTCATCATTATTGATGAATATGGCACAACATGAATACCTCTTTTTCATCTTTAGCTGGTAGATTCTGACATGCTCCATTTGTTGATTTGCATATTGACTAGGTCAACCAGGGGCGCTTTAGAGTTCTTGATCTGATGGTGCTTGAATTTTATTTCATAATTTGGGATTGGTTTGTGTATAGAAGCTATCAAAAGAGGCTCTAACCATATATTTTTCTAGATTACAGAAGATACTAAGGAGTTGGGAATGTTATGAAACCAAATTTGTTTTTATTCAATACGTTGCTTCATCTTTTATCTACCTCTTTCCTTTTTTTCATCTAATAGACATAAGACAAACTTGCGTCCTTAAGAAAACTTCAAGAACTCCTCGCTTGGTTGAAAATTGTGTCGTCACATAAATATGCATATATATAATACATACAAAATCACTTAAATATGTATGTCTATGATACATGTATCAACTCCTTAAGGCATGAAGGAGAAGGTTATCCTTTAGTAGACGCATATTAAGGGTAACATAGTTTAGCAAGTTAAGGAGCAGTCATGATGACTGCTCGTCTGTTTATTGCATTCAGTAGGATTATGGAAGTATACATTACTTGATCAAATTTTCATGGGCTATTTTTGTTATTTGTGTGCTTGACATCCTTCTGTGCTATTGTTTATCATACTGTTGAAATTTTTTTGGCTTGTATCTGGTTGAATATATGGACATATTTCCATTTCATGCAAAGTTTCTTCTTGAATTATATGAGGACTTCCTTATCATAATGTTTGATGCTTGAATCAGATACTTGAAATGGATACCTATAGGTATCACGGTCACTCTATGTCAGATCCTGGGAGCACCTATCGCACACGAGATGAGATTAGTGGTGTGAGACAGGTTATTGGATTTTCCCATGCCTCTCTGCTCTTCAAAGGCAAACCTTTCACTATTTAGGATCTTCCATATGAATATGTCTATTTTTCTGTATCTTCAGGAGCGTGATCCAGTTGAGAGAGTAAGAAAGTTGTTGTTAGCCCATGATCTAGCCACTGAGAAAGAGCTGAAGGTAACTCAGTTAACCTGGAATTTAAAGATGGCTTCTGTACATCTTCTACTTTTTGCTTTGAGGCACATCTTTTGTTGGTTACTATAACCTATAGTAGATAAGTAACTTTCTGTTACATGGGGAAGAAAGTTGGTTCGCGATGGGATATTTAGGTGAAATAAGTTTACGAAATTGTGGTTGTCATATTTTTCAGGATATGGAGAAAGAAATAAGAAAAGAAGTAGATGATGCCATTGCTCAAGCGAAGGTAGGAAATATCTTTCATAAAAGTTCTGAATGATTGGCATTCTTGTTTCTTAAATCAACTTTTAAGCACATCACTTGCAAACTATTTGGTGTTGATCGATCTTTATGTCTGGACTCCCTTTTTGACCATGTACAGTTTTCGTTTATTTTTACAGGAAAGTCCAATGCCAGATCCTTCTGGACTGTTCACGAATGTGTATGTTAAAGGCCTAGGGGTTGAGGTAATAAATGTCATCTCTTGCTCAATGCATCTTTTTTGTTCGCATCTTCCAAATTGTGAGCCATCCTACATATGAACATCAATGACATAACTACGTTTTTTGTTGAACATTATATCATAATTTAAGCCTGGGATCTTCCTGCTGATGGTTGTCATTCATGATATTTTCATTGCAGGCGTTTGGACCCGATAGGAAAGAAGTTAGGGCTGTGCTTCCATGACTTTTAAGTTTGTGCTGAAATTTTTTGACATCCAATTATCTGAAAACAATAATTCAATAAATTTGGTGAAGATGGTATCCCGTCCTGACCGTTATTTGGTTTTGAAGTTTCGATTGTGTAGAAATCTGATTCCTTTCAAGCAAACGGGGCAGATTATTACATTCGATTTTTTTGTAGTTTTCTTCAGAGAAACGGAGATTGTAATATTGTATGGCTGTCATTAAATGATTCCCAGTGCCTTGTGGAATACAGGGTTAATTAGTTTCATGTTCTACCTTCATCAGTTTATCACAACAATAAGAATTCCAGTTTCTAAGACATCGGCCCCATGGAATGAAAATTATGTCCGTCAAGTATCGTTTGTTGCCGAATTTGTGCTGAATTGAATCAGCTATTAATAAACGTTCATCTTCTGGCAGATTGTGGGTTGGCCTTAGACCTTAGATTTTTGGAACTTGAAGGTTTCTCTGACGTGTTAATGTAATTATTAACTAACGATACTTGTTTCTTCCTTATTACATGGTTCAACAGAAACCTGAACATTATTTTTAACAATCTTCAATGCTGTCTGAATTAGTTTAAAGCTTTAACACCCTTGATTCATCTTCCAAATCAGTCAAGATGTCGGCGGTTCATTTAACTCGACTTTTATGGAGGTAGAGCAGCTATATCCTAACTTTAAAGGAGTGCTCCTAAGTAAGGATCACAACTTTTGGCTCAATTTAGCTCTCTTCAATGAAGTAGCTTATGGGTTAAGTCTAAGTTTAGATTGGTTTGAGATTTAATTATTTCTAAAAAATAATATTATTTTATTTTAAAAAGTTAAGTTTCGAGTAAATATGAAACTAAATAGTTCAAACTCGAATTTAATTAAAAAATAAGTTACTATATATTTTTAATTTTAATATTTTTATTTTAAAAAAATTGGCCAGGGCTGACCCTTGTCATCCCTACCCAGCAAACCGAATATGAACAGTAGTAAGTATAAAAGAGGTAAGTCCTCGCGTTCTCCAGTATTTAACTTTTTTTTTTTGAGAATTAAAACGGAAGAAAACAGTATTTAACTTGCGAGTTCCTTATCCTAGTGCAATTTTTTTAACTTGTGTGTTCTTTATCCTAGTGCAAAGTATGAGACAGTTCCACACGATAATAACCAATGTTTTAAAGGTCATACCAGATAATCAATCGTGAGGATTCAATCCAGACGATCATAATGGTCTCAAGCTACAACAGATAGAGAGATCCAGACCAAATTCTCTAAAGGAGATGCTCAAGTCGTCTAATACTTGTAGATCTACTGAAAGATTATGCAGAGTTATGCCAACAATTCCTGTTCAAACTCCTACTCCTATGTCTTGCATGGTAGTCAAGCCAGTAGAGGATAACTTTCCTCAACTTATACGGAGTACTGATGAATCACAGAGGGTTATCTCTAACTCATATATCAGAGCTACAGGAATTACTTCACATGGTACATCAGTCTCAAATCCATCGTCAAAAAAAAAAAAAAGGTTTAAAGATTCAATTAGTACTAA
>JANIHZ010000001.1:4348755-4364802 GCA_027478365.1 Erythroxylum rufum
AATCCAAAATCCACAAATTAAACCCGAGTTAAATAAATTTCAGACCAAAATTAGAATTGGAAGTTAGCCTAATTCCATATCAAAAGCGTAGAAAGCTTGACCTCCACCTTCAAAATTATATTTTTTATTAGTTATATTAAAATAATATTGAATATAATTTTTAAAATATGAGAATTAAAATATAATTCGAATTACTTAGAAATTTAATATAAGTAATCTTTAATATGCTAGATTTTATATCTTTAATTAAAAAACATATTTAAACTTTTCAAAGACAACTATGTTTATTTGACCTATTGAACTATTACTTTGATCGACAAGAGGTTATACAACATTTGAAGACATGACATTATAATAAAGCTTCATATTACATTAAGAAAATATTATTTTGGGACTTTACAAATTTCTTTTTTTTCTCAAAAATAAACCAAGAAATTTAAAATCTATTATTATCTACAATTTTTTAAATGGATCTCTTTTATTATTCTTTTTTGGAAAAAAAAAAGTTGATCCTAACAATCTTTCTATGACCCTAAAAAATGTCCAATATCTTGCATAATTTGGGAGGTTATGCAGATTACATGAGACAATTTTAATGTTTTTTTAATTCTAAGTTCTTTTATGGCCGACAACAGTTTAATTAAAAGTTAAATTCAATTAGTAATTTCAATCTAACCAACGATAAGATCAATAGGTCAAATTTAGATTTATCGTATCTTAATTTAGGTCTAATGAATATTAATCTAAATACTCTCAATAAAATGATATTATTTTAATTTATAAATTAAAAAATTTCGAGACAAGACAATATATTTTTAAAAATTAAAGTAAAACGATGCTATTATTGGAGCTGGACTTGTATCGCTTATTTAAGGATTCGGTCGAGTTCGGCCAAGGACCAATTGGTTAGAAAGTTGGAAGTTTCAGTTTTTAGAAAATTGCAACTACAATCTGTAGTAGTTTTTAGTAAGCTAACAACTGCAATGTTACATGAATGCACCTGAAATCAGCTTACCTAAAGAAAATGTTTTCTTGATTTAAGTCTGATTTAGATGATGGAATCCACATAGGATCTCTATCATAAAATGGTAATGATGACCTTGACTCAAACCAACCAGTGTTTCAGGAACCAACAGTTATGAATGAATGTTTCTGTCAGGTTAGTTAAGTAATGTCAGAGAATTCGTATTGTGCCGACATTTGTAACAACTTCGACTCGTCTACGAGTTCATTTCATCGTATGGGACTGAGAGGACACGTAAACTGATATTTAGATCGGTCCGAACAGTACTCTGAAAGTAGTATAAATTCCCTGGAAGGCTTGCAGGTTTCACTCATAGCCTGACAAAAGAACAAAAAAGAACATGGCAACACCACCATCAAAGCAGACTATTCTACTTCTCTTGGCCTCTACATGCTTCCCGTTGTCATTTCCACAGGTTTCAGCTAAGCTAGAAAATCCTACACAGTGCTTACCATATCGCCAGAGCATAAAAGGTTGCCAGAGAGACTTAAACGTCACTATCCAAAATCCAAATAACTCTACAGGGATTCAGAAACTAGTACCAACTTGTTGCAAGATCATGGTTGAAATGAAAGATATCTGTTTGCTTCTCTACTTTCCTGGAAATTAATGGGTCAGCTGCTTTCCTGTTGAAGCGTGTCTGTATTACTATTCTTCGAAATGCTCAACCTGGAGCTCCGTCTCCGTCTCCATCTGCATCTCCATCCCGACCTTACTGAATCAGATAGTTCATCTTGTCTTCAACTACTGATAAATCTATCTCTACAATAAGTTGGCTGATTTGTGGTGATCGTAAATCAGCCTGGATAGTTCTTCTCGATCATAATCTGTTTTTCCTGTTTTCTTTATGATTGAGCTAATAAATTGTCAAGCTATCTTGTCAGAATTTGTATTGTTCTTGGTCAGAATAATGTAGCAGCAGTATTGGATCAGAATTATGAATAAATGTTTCTTGATTTATCCTGATTCTTCAGTGCTACTTAGGAACAGACTATTTTTTTTTCATAATTAATGGAAGAGAAGGTTTAGCTCCATCTGGCATGCTTTGCAGGGTATGATGCTGATAGAAGTAAAAAGAAGGAGCTAATTTAGCATAAATTATGCCTGTAGACAAGTAATGGTTCCTGTATAAGACCAGACAACTAATAGTTCCTATACAAAACAATACAGCTAATATACGAGATTATTTCCTATTTCTTATTACTACCTCAAGTTGGAGCATGCACATCATGAATGCTCAACTTGTGAAGAAGATGCGCAAATTAACGACCACCCGATGCTTTAGTAAAGATGTCAGCCACCTGAGAACCAGTAGGAACATAAGTTGCCCAGATGATACCGTGTTGAATTACGTCACGTGCAAAATGACAATCGATCTCAATATACTTAGTACGCTCATGAAATACAGGATTGGCTGTAACATGAAGCTGATTGACTGTTACAGTGCAACCATATGGGTTTTGAAAGATAGACGTTGAGATCCAACAATAATCCCTGCAACCATTTTAATTCACAAGTAGGCATTGTCATTGATCGATACTCTACTTCAATCGATGAGCAAGAAACAGTTTATTGCTTCTTGGTCTTCCAGGAAATGGGAGAACATCCTAACTGAATATACCGTCCAGTTAAAGAATCACAAGTTAGAGGACAAATTGCCCAATCAAAGTCACATCAAGCAGAAAGATGTAAATCACTTTGTGCTTTCAACAAAATGCCTTGGCCAGGACTCCCTTTCAAGTAACAAACCACCCTCAAAGCTGCTTCCCAATGTTCTTTTCGAGGTTGTTGCATAAACTGAGCTAGAACATGCATAAAATAAGACAATTCAGGTCGAGTAACTGAAAGACAAATAAGCCGCCCTACCAAACGTCGGTAACATTCTGGATAATGTAAAAAATCCCCCGTCGCCATGGCCAAATTATGATTATGTTCGATTAGAAAAGAGACTGGTCTAGCTCCAAGCAAACCGACTTCTGAAATAATATCCAATGCGTATTTGCGTTGACACAAATAAATTCCTTCAGAACTACTTGCAACTTCAATGCCGAAGAAATGCTTCAACACTCCCAAATCTTTCTTATAAAAACAACTACTCAAATATTGCTTAAATATTTGAATAGCGGAATGATCATTATCAGACACAATGATATCATCAACATAAACAAGAATATTGATTTGTACCTTATCTAGCTGTAAGATAAAAAGAGAGTAATCAGAATAAGATTGCCTGAAACCATACTTCTGTAAAGCGGAAAGTCAATTTTGCAAACCAACACCTAAGAGCCTGTCACAGTCCATACAAAGATTTCTTCAAATGACATATCAATACTAGTTTATGAGTATAAAAACCTAGAGGCATGCGCATGTATACTTCTTCTTGTAAGTTTCCATATAAGAATGCATTGTGCACATCCATCTTATGAAGCTCCCAATTTTTAGTTGCAGCTATAACAAGAAAGGTACAAATTGTAACCATTTTTGCTACCGGTGCAAATGTCTCATTGTAGTCGATTCCTTTGAATTATTTTTTCCTCAGAATAACCAAGCGAGCCTTGTAACATATAATCGTTCCATCTACATGCTTTATTTGAAACACCCATTTGCATCCTATTGCTTACTTGTCAGGTGGAAATGGTTTTACAGTCTATGTTTCATTATCTTCTAAGGATTGTATTTCTTTCTTCATGGCTTCTCTCCATTTTTCATCTTTGACAGCCTCAGCAAAAGAATTAGGTTCTACACTTATAGTAACAACTACTGAGAAAGCACGATGATTCACAAAGAATTTATCACAGTTCACATATTGTGTAATAGAATAAAAACTACTTGAGGAACGTTGATGATTGAGTGAGGTTGCAGAAGGTCTCATTACTTTCACAATGTGTAGAACAAAATCTCATAACAAAACAGATCCACGTTTCTCTCTATAGCCACAACCAACAAATTTTTTGGGTTGTTGAACTTGTTCAATTTCAATCATACCCCCTTGCTGCATTAATACCTTGATCTTGTGTATTATAATTGCGCTTAGTTACATCTTGATTCCCCTCATCATTTTCTTATCCAATCATGCTAGGATAACTTTCTAAACCTTCTTCAACTATACCAAATACACTCACAATCTTTTCAATCATTCCTTCTTCATTACTGGTTTTATGCATATAAGGAATTGATTATCCACAAAAACTACATCTCTAGAGACAAACATTTCACCCGTTTCCATGTCATACATGCTCCATCCTTTCTTTCCAAAAGGATATCCAATAAACACACATTTTTGGGTTCTATTGGCAAATTCATCTCCTTCTCATCATTGGTTATTGGCATAAGTTAAACATCCAAATACTGGAATATTTTCATATAAAGGGACTTTACCATACAAAAGTTCATAAGGTGTTTTCCCTTTCAACAACATAAATGAAGTTTTATTAATCAAATATGCAGATGTTAGCACATATTCTCCCCAAAAGTCAATAGGCAAATTGGCTTGAAAATGAAATGCACGTGCAACATTAAATATATGTTGATGTTTCTGTTCCACTCTTCCATTTTGTTGAGGAGTCTCAACATAAGATGTCCGATGTATTATCCCATTCTTCACGAAATAATCACTCAAGCAAGTAAATTCAGTCTCATTATCACTACGCACTATTTTCACATTCCTATGAAATTATCTTTGTATCAAAGCAAAGAAATTGCAAAGAGTTTGTCCTACTTCAAATTTTTTTGTCAACAAGTAAACCCACACACTTCTTAAATAATCATCAACTAATGTTGAAAAATAATTTTCACAGCAAAACGTTAGGATTCTATAAAGACCTCATAAATCACAATGAATAATTTAAAAAACATTGGATGCTTTATTGTTCCTGGACTTAAACTCTTCTCTAGTTTGTTTTGCTCAAAGGCAAACTTCACACTAGCACGTTTATCACTACTAGTATCAACAATTGGCAATAAACTAACAATCTTATTAAAAGGATGTCCTATCCTTTGATGCCAAACTTCAAAGGTATTCTTTCGTACCGTCGTCAAAGCTTTAGCATACTTCACACCTTCCATTCCCTTAAAGTAATAGAACCCTTCACGCTTCTCACCCGCACCAATCAGTTTCCTCGAATTGTGGTCCTGTATTACATAAAATTTGTTAGTGAATAGTACTGTGCAATTCATCTCATCTATAAGTTGTGAAACAGAAATCAAGTTGCACTTTAAATTAGGAACATATAACACATTGTTCAATTTCAGATCTTTATTTAACATCACAGTTCCTTCTTTTTTTGCCATGACTTCCTTTCCATCCGGCAATCCAATTGGGACAAAATGAGTATTTTTCACATTGCTCAATAATTCGAAGCTTCCTACCACGTGATGAGAAGCTCCAATATCAATTATCCATTTCATGGTGTTATACATACTGGTTGGGTCGGCCGCGCTAGGCTCGAGCCCATCTCTACACGTCCATGACCCGTTTGGCCAGCAGATGTCAGAATCTCATGCAAACTCAAAGATCTACGTAAACCTAGCATCTACATCATATATAAGGTACTATTCCCACCAGATTGAGGTATGAGACTGTAACCCTAGCTACTTTTCCATATTCTCATCTACCAAAACTCCTCACAAATACTGACTTGAGCGTCGGAGGGGCCTCCCGGGAATCAACTCTCGGCCCGTCGTTATCTGTTTTGCAGGTATCTCACAATCAAGATCGCACGGACCATGAATCGAAACGGTGACGTTCAACCTCAACAGAATCCGGCTGAACCACATACCATTCAATCTTCTTTGATTTCCATCCTTTTGGGTGTTCAGAAGTTAAGCAACATGTTCCACTGCTCACTACTTAATCCACTTAAGCCTTTTGTCTTAGCTTCAGTTGCCTTGCTTTCTTGTGATGTCACAATTGTTGCATGTGCTCTAATTGGTCCACTGCATCCTCTTTCTCCTGAGGTGGTTAACTGTTTAGACCCTCCTTGTCCACGTCCGCTGCCTTTTGGTCTCTCACCCCACCAATCTGTATAACCAATCAGTTGAAAACATGAGTCAAAATTATATCCTGGCTTGCTACAGTTTGTGCAAATTGTGGATTTATCTTTCACTTCTGTCTGTCCTTTTAAAGTCGATCCCATTTAGAGATCAAAGGCCATATGTTCACTCTGTTGTTCTTTTCCACGGGTTATATTACAAACCCGTTCTTCTTAAACAATCATAGCATATGCTCGAATCAGACTTGGCAGTGACTCAGTGCTCAAAATATTGGATCGCACTATTTCATAAATTGAATAATCTAATCCCATTAGGAAGTGATGCAGCTTTTCTTCTTCACACTTCTTATTCAATTCCCCACCAATATTGCATTTACAGTCTCCACATCTGCATATTGGGTTTTGCTCATAGTTTCCCAATTCTTCCCATATCATCTTTAATTTTCCATAATAATTCACTATTGTCATGCCGCCTTGTTTGCACTCCACTAGCTTTGTTTTAAGTTGATGAATGCATGGTCCATTCCCTATAGAAAATCGTTCCTTCATGTCATCCCAAAGGTCTTTTGTGACCTCCTCATATGTGATGGTTGATCGCAAAGTGCTCTATTCAACATCCATGATACCATCATCGAGTTAATAGTTCACTAATCTTCTCTCTCTAATGAGTCATTTGAAGGTTGCATTATTGAACTGTCAATAAATCCATATTTTTTTCTTGGCTCGCAGCACCATTTTTATCGCTCTTGCCCATTCATCGTAATTATCTCATTTCAGTTGAACTTGTGTGATAATGTTTCCTGGATTATATCATTAGTGGAAAGAAAGTATGGAGATATTTTCAATTTGGTCGAGGCATCACCACTTGTGTTTCCACTCATAGCTTTGATATCATGAAAATATTTCAGAAGCAATGAAAGGTTTTGGAAAAGAGAAAACTCGTCTCTCTTTATTAAGAAATCGTGCTTATATATACAATTATATAATAAAAAAGGAGCTAATTTAGCATAAATTATGCCTATACAAACAACAACTAGTTCCTATAGAAGACCAGACAGCTAATAGTACTAGTTCCTCTTTCAACTAGGGGAGGAGAAAAGGGAAGCAAATATCAAAAAAGTGGTCGTGCTCATCCATTTGATTACACTTCTGACCAGGCTGTTTAAAGCTCAGAACAGATTACAAAGATAATATGATTTACATATGTCTGATACAAAACAGAATTGCTTATTCCGCAATAGCATCTGAGAGCCCATGTACATCTGGGTTGCTTGAAGATAGAGATCCACATTTTATATCAAGCTACAACATCTCATTCACTCTTAAAAATTGAATCCCTCCCTGACAGATCCAAAAACTGCAGCCAGACCAAATCTGACTTACCCACACCTCACGGTCTCTTCTCAAGGGAACAACTAAATCCTTCCAATCTCATTTCATATACTCTTCCCACAGATGACCACCAGTTCACCCAAAGCACAGGGACCAACAATGTCCAACAATCCCAAGAAAACCATTTTCATTAAGCCAATTTTATACACATGAGCCATCCTCGACCTGAAAACAATTTGAGATATGAAATATTCTATACATAATCTCTGCTCATGACATCAAAACTTTTTAATTAAATAAGACATTGAAAATGAATTAGAGTGGTGTAACAAATTCTAGTTCCCAATTCAATGGAATTTTTTTTCAATTTTTCAAAAAAACAAAGAACATAAGATAGGAATTGGATTAACAATATTCTCTTTGGCATACTATTGACATCCCATTGGACCAATTCCTGGAAGTTCACAGTTTCTTGGCATAGTTAGTCCAAAAAATTTCCTTGGGCAGTACTGTCCTTCCAATCATATAAAACGTCAATAAATCACATATAGACAAAAATGGAGCCAACAAAAACTGTTGATGTACCGGTGAATTGCGTATATTACAATATGGGCTTTTTCGTAAAAACAAATGGTCCTGTAATGATCTATTGGGAACTAATCATTCTAAGCCTGAGGTCAGAGAATCTAACGCCAACGTAGAACACGACACTGGTGATGACAATATGGACGGTGTTGCCAACGGCTAGGATGACTTGGACTCTGGTGACAGAGGAAGATCATACAATTTCCAACTATGGTGTGACTTCCCTCTTGTGAAAGTTGCTGCCTTTCTCGTCTTCTCTCGCTCTAACATCTCTGGTGGCCATGTAATCTCTTATTCTTTTCACGTCTGATAGTTTCACAGGTTTCACTATAAAATCCTCAGCTCCCTCCTCCAAACATCTGAACAATACAAAACCAAATGACCCAGAAATTAGTTTCAGACACCGTTTAGCAATTCATGTTATGAGAGAGAGAAGTTCTGGGAAATTGATCTCCTACCTGTCTATACGAGCCATTATGTTCTCTGATGACATGATCACTACTGGTATTTCTCTGAAAGTAGATGATTGCTGCAAGAGTGCAGAGAATACTATTAGCATCATGTATTTTTTACATTCATGAGTTCGTTTAGATTTGAATGTTGAGGGATGACAAAATTTTGAACCTTGATCTTCTTGAGCAACTCGTAACCGGTCATTCCAGGCATACAATAGTCAGTAATGATCAGATCAACCTTTAGGCCCTGTAAAACCCATAAATCATCAAATCAGTAAAAGCTTAACTCAGAAAGGAGCCTAAGTTTCTAAAGAATCATTCAATGAACACTTACGTCTAGGCCATCTCCTGACGTCCTTTTCTCTCCATCCAATCCAAGGAATTCAAGGGCTCTGATTCCACTGTCCACTGCAGTCACTGAAAACTCCAAACAACCAAATTCTATCAGAATCCCAGTTAAATAGACACAATCCATTATCCAAAATTTCCCGCAATTAAGGCACAAACCTTTACAAGATGAGATCTTTAGCAACCGTTCGATGACCTTGCGATCAACAAGGCTATCATCAACTGCCAAAACATGAACGTCATCATGATCACCGGAAAGCGAGAGGCTCATGTCATCAATCATCTCCGAACGCCACCGCATCGAAGCTACACTCTTTCTAGACATAGCCAACAGAGTAGAAAGCTCAAATCTTTGGCACAAATTAACAACGGAACTTTTATTCAACGAAGAGGAGCTGCTCTCTTGGCTCTTGAGCAAAGCTTTCCTTTTAAATACTATTACATCACCATCTAAAGTCAAGAAATGCAACAGAGTATAGTAATAGAAAATAGTAATGCCCACCTGTCTCAGTCGATCTAGGGTGTCCTCTCTCACTCTCTCTCAAAATCAAATCTTTACTTTCTTGCCAGTCTACTTTCTTGTTCATTTCTTGCCAATTTACTCATGTGATGATAGCGAATCCATTAGCTAAAAATTTACCGTCTAAAATATTTGTTGGTTATGTTAAACAGATGAGCATTATAAAAAAATCCTTGTTAACTAATTACATAAACAGTTTCAAATTAAGTTAACTAAAATATTACATATAGGTTCTACCCGTCGAAAATTAGCAATTAAGGGAAACAGAAGGAGAGCGACATTTTTTCAAGAACTTCAAACTTCATATAGATAGATGGAGGTTTGATTGACAACGCTGTTAATCGATCCTCATAAATGTATTCATAATAACGCTGAGATTCTGAAAATCCACTTTGGTGCGATCTTCACATCAAAAATGAAAGCACAAGCTCCAACGTATCTATATCTCGTGTTCCGTGACATTTTGGTCAAACCTCTAAGTAGATTTGACTGAACCAGTCAATGGAGGACCCCGCCGTCAAAATCCGTTGGACGGCTCCAAAAAATAGACAATAATCAATAGCTTGCCCTAGCGTTTTGTTGACTCGTGAACATTTTTCATTTAAACTAGTTAAAAAAAGATCAATAAATTTTAGATTTATAAAGTTTTTAGCAATTTAATTTTTCAAGTATGCTTAATTATAATTTATAATTTTATAATTTGTATGATTCAAGTATAAATTTTAATAAAAACTTTGTTAGGCTTTCTATTTAGACTACTATTTAACATCTATTTATAAGTTAAGTTTTCCTGTATTGTTATTCTGTTTTTATTTTAAAATAATATTATTTTGAGAGTGAAAATAAGAGATACAAAAAAAATCTTAAATCAAATAATTGAGATTAAGTATATAAAATAATATTATGGCGATCTTTAGAGTGATATGAATAATGTGCATCGTATGATACTCTGAGCTTGTTAATGTCTAGTATATTATATCATGTGATTTGCAAAATCATTCGTCGATGGATGCCATTTCCTTTCAGATACGTGCGTTTATTACTGTGTACGGATCATATATTACATCTTATCCAATTCCAAGAAATCTCCTATCCAGATTCTTATCTATGACAAAACGATATGTACTACGTAGAAATATCCATGTGAACAAAAACTTTGTATTTCCATAATTCTTTGGATATATAGTTAGAAAACATGATATCTTAATGCTGGAAAATCATGCATATGCCGATAATACCAACCATTTTGAGATTGTTACTCTTGTAAGTTTCTATAAAAAAAAAATATACCAATCATTTTGAGATTTTTACATTTTTTATTAAAATTTCTGTTATATCTTAAAATTTAAAATAAATTAAATAAATTATGAAGTTATAATTAAACATATTTATGTATCTAAAACATGATTTATTAAATTAATAGTTCAAAATATGGTTTATTAAATTAATATTTCATACTTTTTCAAAACTAAGGACGTGACCAAACAGTTGGATAGGTAGGGTCGGCAATGAAAGGACGGTTAAATAAATGCTTAGTGGCAGAGAGAAGCCAGATAAAAGCATTGACAACTGTGCTAATCTATCATTTGCAGAACCAGACACGACAAGTTAGGAATGAAAAAGATTTGGCGAGTACTTAATACACTCAAGTAACCTTAAATTATCCTCCTTATCATCAGTACTTTTCTTTCAATTTTAATAATACATTATTGATCTTTTCAATGAAGATTGGTTTTCCTCTCTCTATAATCTATACACAGCATTTGCCATATCCTGTCGTTTGATTCAACTAAATCTCCGCATAGTAATTAAATACCATGTAAAGCAAAACAACCTGCTAAGCCCACTTGTATATTGATGCTTATGTTGTCACAGTCACATCATCTGCCGTCAGGTCTGACTTGAATCTTCGAAATACGTTGGATTCAGGAAATATATGGGCCTCCAGTAGACGGAAGGGGGGGAATTCCATTTTATCTTCAAACCAACCAATCAACAATTCTAGGATGCTGTCCCTACAACTACATATACTGTTGTAAGTTCTAACGCTTTATTTGAAGTAAAGGTCTCGAAGAAGATAAGATGCTACGGGAATAGGTTGATTGGATTAGACTGATAGCAATATTGTTTACGAGGTACGAAGCTAGGATTGCTATAAGAGTAGTAGACCTTTTATGTAGACCCTACGCCCGTGAACACATGAGATCATCGGATCCAATTACCCATGTTTCATCCAATCTCAACCACAACCACAAGAGAAGATCTGTTCCGCCTACAAAACAGTCACAGGGACCTATGAGGCAGGGATTATAGATAAAAATTACCAAGCTTTTGCAAGAGAATCTATTAAATTACAAGCATATATTATTTAATTTAATAAGAGCCCGTTGTATGTTATATTTTATTATGAAGTATATGTATTTATAATTTATAAGTTTATAATTTAGTTGAGAAATTGTTAGGTGTTAAATAAAATTTTTAATGAAAAATTTAAAACTAATTTGGATCTTTTTTCCTAAAGTTTTTACGGCATTCATTAATGATAGCCCAAGTTTCACACATTCATGTAAACTAAGAAACACCCTTTGCCCCATCTAGAGGTCCAAAAGATTTGAACAGGGTAGCTAAGATTTGAAAGTGACCAATTAAGAAACGATTGACCTCTTAGTCTTAAGAGCCAAAAGATAAAAACAACCCTAAGTCTAGACTCTAGGAGGTCTTAATAAATTAATGAGTACATAGTTCCTTTTTTCAAAACGAATCTTTCGTGCCCACTATTAAATGTCCAGCTTGCCTTTACTTTTTTAGTTTGCAAAATGGATACTTTTACTCGATAATCAAAAGGCCAAAACAGTAATTAGCTCGGTGGTTCTTAGTGCAATACATAACGGTACCTTAGTTATATACTTTAAATCGAATATAAAAGGGCAAAAAATGAAAAAATGTAAAAAATACTTAATTTCAGTCTTCATAATTTCAAACAAATTTTTCGAAGTCGAAACGAGCGTGAATTTACAGCTACCATCACGAGAATTGTTCTCCGAGACACAGGTAAGGTCTTTTTACAATTTTCTCAATATATAAACTCTCTTAACAGGTCAGAGAATTCTTATGTTTACGATTGATATCAGCAACTGCAGAAGACCTTAACCTTTATATATAGTTTCCATATCAAACTTTTCTATCACAAGACCGATAAGGGTTCGGTCCACACTGATTAAGATCTATTTTTTACCTAGACTTCGATCCATTGATTTAGATCATTTATTAAGCACTTTACTATCTTTATTTTGATCAAATTACATAACTTAACCGATAAGTTATTTAAAAAAAATCGAAAAATGCTATTAATAGTTGTCCAACCTTATGAGAAAAGACAAAATTGTTCAACATTCTCTCCATTGGACAAGCATTAATTGTAGTTTTGACTTTAGTTTAAAAACTCGATTAAGCCACGCTACTGAATTAGTCAACTAAGTTTAAAAACAGAACATTTGATCCAAAGATAACGAAAGTTCATCATTCCGCCCTGTAAGGCTTTTGATACTGAAAAGTATCAAATGCATGTGTTATGTGCGACACAGATCTAATACAATCATGTATACCTAATATCTCACTAACATGAATGGGAAAATGAAGTGTGACAAACTAGGATGATACCTTTATGATCTAAATTATATCATCTTCGTTTGTAGGTCTCGATTTCTCCAACTTTATGCTAAACTGCATTAGAGAAATATTGTTTTCTTTCACCGAATACTAAACAACATTAGAGAAAACTTGTTTCCTCTCACCAAATGCTAACCTACATTAGAGAAAATCTTTATGCTCTCCGACTAAATGCTAAATTGCATTAAAGAACCTTTATGAGATTAAAAACTTATATCTCCCTATTTCATGTCAAACTTCATAGATATTCGTATAAAATTATATGCGTTTAAATGACATAGGCATAAGGTTAATTTGTATATATGCCCATTAAGCTTTAAGTGCTTAAGATTGACACAAACCTTAAGACTTTCATATGTATTATGACAATGTATGATAACACGTATTATTGAGAATAAACGATAGTCATCTTTATCGATGAACCATCATACTATCATAATATATCAAAATGTACAAATGTACATGGAACAAACATAGCGATCTCCTAATTAGCAGTGTCTAAGGACGTCAAAATGCCCATACTGTATACTTGTGTCACAAACACAAGTGGACGAAGTCCTTTAGTTAAAGGATCAACTAACTTTTTCTCAGTCTTTAAATACTCCAAACCTTAATGTCACTTTTTCGTGTCAACTCCTTTATGGCCAAATAATTGATCTTTAAATGCTAAGACCCTGTAATATTCTTTGTTGTTATTAAACAAAACAGTCAGAAAATTACCATAGTATAACCAAATGGGTCTCGCCACTGAATCAACCACAGACAACTCAGAAATCAAGTTTCTGAGCTAAATAGTCTGTGAAGCAGCCCCTTAGCATACACTCTGCATGCATGGTCGAGGAAGTCACCTGTGTCTACTTGACACTCTTCCACGACATTGTACCATCTGCAAACTTAAAATTGTAACCTTAAGTGGACTTTCGATCATCCAAACACATAACTAAATTTGAATCTGACTTTCCAACAAGGTTTAGTTTGTTGACTATTCTATATGTTAACATATAATCCTTGATTCCCTTTAATTATTTCAACACTCACTAGACTGCATTTCAATTATCTACTCCTGCGTTAACCAGATTCTGAACAAACAGTCAAACAGTAAATGCAATATCCTGCCTAGTACATAGCCAAGCATACATCAGACTATCAACCATATTAGAATACAAAATATTCCTCATAACCTCTCTCTTTACTTTATTCTTTGGATACTATGCCAAAGATTATCTCTCACTATGTGAGATAGGTGTTACGACAGGTTTACTGTTAACCGTATTAAAACTTTGTAACACATACTTAATGTGTGCACTCTGTGAGAGGCCTGATGAGTGTTGAGATCTATCCCGGTGAATTTGAATACTTAGGACAAAAGATGCTACGCTAAGGTCCTTCCTGTCAAAGTTCTTGACCAAAAGTTGTAACCTTATACAACATGTTCAAGTAATTTGACGTGAACAATTTATCATCCACATGCAATAATATGAAGATAATTTTGCTCCCCCTGACCTCATAGTACAAGCATCTTTTCACTTTATTTTCCATAAAGTCGAAAGAGGTCAAAACCTTATCAAATGTAAGGTATCACTTTCGGGAGGTTTGAAGTAAACCATATATTGATCTGCATAACCGCAAACCATGTCAGTTTCGTCTGAATCCTGAAACCCTTCAGGTTGTTTCATATAGACCTCTTTATCAGGGTCTTTATTCGGAGAAGTGGTTTTAACAACCATTTGATGTAACTCTTTATCATCATGAGCTACAATTGCCATAATCACCAAAATGTATCCTACGAAGATACAGGAGAAAAAGTAACATTAAAGTTAACCTTTCTCCCTGAGTGAACCATTAGGCAACTGAGCGAGCCCATAAACCGCTGAACTCTATCCTGAAATCCTTTAGGTCTATAAACTTCATTTATAACTGATGCGTTTGCAATTTCACTGTAAATCAACTAGCTTCCAGACCTTACTATGCTTTATGGATTGCATCTTATTAGTCATTGCATCTCACCACACATCCGCATTGGGTCCAGAAATAACTTCTGTAAAAGTAACTGGATTCGAAATATGTCTAATATCATAGTCCTACTTACCTAATAGACTATGTAATCAGATGTGATAGCAGGTCATCTCACTCTAGTGGATTTACTTAACTGCATTAGATCTTATACCCCTAAGAACCTTTGTGTGTGCATGTGTAGATTCCTGTTCCTATACATACAAGTTACAAAGACCTAAATCTACCGTATCTAACTGTATAAGTAGCGGGTACATAATAACTGTAGTATCCACCTTGCTATTATTCGAAGGGTCAAAGGGCTCACCATCATCATAGATATCGTATTCCAGAAACTTAGCTATTTGTGGCTCCACTATTCTAGTCCCACCTTTTGTACAGTAAAAGTTGTAGTCTTAAAGTGGTCGAGATATCTTACTAAATAGCAATGAGCGGAAGGAGCATGCAATTTTCCTTTTATAAGGATTATACTACCTTAGTAGGGTAGCCCCATACATGAATGTGTGCAAGGCTGAGTTTTCAAACTTCTAGATAATCAGGTAGAATAGCTCTATTCTGCATCGACTTCTTCAAGTCCTTTAGGGTGTAGTTATGGCTTTCGACAACACATCATTTTGCTCAGAAATACTCGGCATAAGGAATTAAGTCACTATTCCAACTGATTCCAAATATCTGGCAAACGGACCTTTTAAAGTCCTGAAGTACCATGTTTACCATGATGTTCTCCTCCACGATCAAATCTGACTATCTTGATGAATTTTTCTAATTAGTTCTCAACCTTCTATCTTTAAGCAACAACACATAATTGTAATAGAAATAATCATCAACAATTGTCAAAATACATTTAGAATTGCACAATGCATATAAGGTCTACCGATATCTTTATGTATCAGACTCAACAAGTCAAAAGCATGAGTTGACCTCAATACCCTTATTAGTCCAGTTACCCTTGCAACAGTCAACACATATTCCCAGATCATCATAATCTAGAATTGAGAAATGCTTTTCTTGACCAATCTCTCAACACTAGATCTGGAAATGTGGCTTAAACTTTTATGTCACACCATGTATGACTTCTCATTCATCAGGGTTCTTCATTTCATAACTTGT
>JANIHZ010000001.1:4364902-4376985 GCA_027478365.1 Erythroxylum rufum
TATACTGAGTTTTTGACTAAGTGATCTAGCACGCCACCCTCGCGGGGCACAGACTCGGATATCACCCATCGATGTCGAGTTCGGGTCTTGCGGAAGTGGGGTGTTACATGTATCGTTTGCTCTAAGTTTTACGAGCAGATACCATTCAGACCCTGATGAGGGTCATTGGATGACTGTCAAGAATATCCTTAAGTACTTGAGAAGAACTAAGGATGTATTCTTGGTATATAAAGAAGGTGATCTTGTGGTAAGCGGGTATAATTGATGCCAGTTTCGAATCCAATAGAGATGACTCCAGATCCCAGTCCGGATATGTATTCACACTGAATGGTGGTGTAGTTAGTTGAAAAAGTTCCAAACAAGAGACGACTATAGATTCGACAACAGAGGAGGAGTATATTGTAGCTTTAGAAGTGGCAAAGGAAGCATTCTGGATTAAGAAGTTCATCATGGAACTTGGTATGGTTCCGACCAATGTTGACCAAATGTAGTTGTATTGTGACAACAACGGGGCTATAGCGCAGGTGAAGGAACATCAAAAGTCCAATTATGTACTCAAGCGCTTCCATTTCATTAGAGAAATCATTAGTAGAAATGATGTCAAGATAGAGAGAGTTCCCACCGATCATAATACAGTTAATCAGTTGACTAAGCCTATTTCCCAAAAGAGTTTTATGTCATATGTACACGCCTATGGTATTAGATATCAAAGAGATTTGCTTTAGTGCACGTAGGCATTTGTTAGAGAAGTGCTATAAAGGCAATCACCTTTAACACTTATTATACAAATCATTTTATGATTAATAAAGGTATTTTCATTATTTTGATGTTCATACATTTATGGATTTAATGTTGATCTTAAATTGATTTATTAAAGCCCTTGATACAAAACATAGCATGGAGGAAATCATGAAGAGATCATAATAATAAGATTCCTATCATATGTAATTAAGTTATCATCTAAACTTTCCTAAGTCATAGGATTAATGAGATGGATATCATTAATCTGGATAGAGTAGCACATGTTATACTCCTTGATTGGATCAAGCAGTTGATCTCATAAGCTATAGACATGAGTTGTTTATTGTTAACATATGGATGCTTACTAAAGGTAGTAAGTACATTGGATGGACCTATTATGAGACAATCATATGGATATTCTATTTCTAGTGTCAATGATAGTCTCATCATAGCAATGGTGCAAGTATTCTTTGACTTGAGGTGCTCAAAGATATCTTAGATACTGATCTTGTGCTTTAACTTCATTCATCGGTGCCTTTCAGGGGTTACTTATAAAGTGGTGATTAGGTACAACTTGAGGTATTCGAAGGTAATTGAATAGCTAATAAAGGATTCACCACTCCTAATAGAAGGAGATGATACCCACGGCCTCTTGTCGAGGTCATTACTCGGGAGTCTCTGGCCAGAGCAGATATATGTGTCATAAAGAGAATCTTCATTGATACATAGAGTAATGGGATCCTCATAACAAGATCTAATATCACTTGGACTAGATGTGACGTAGTCAGTCTAGTGGGAGTTGACAATTTGACCATACTCTGAACCAATTGGGGTATAGATGGTGAAATGACGAATTGCATGGCAACATTGCTTATGGAAGGATTCGTAGTCAAACCATTGACTTTCCAGTCAGTTGGCGGTTAGACGTGTTGTTAGATACCGCTCTTGACTTACTTGAGTTAAGTGTTAATTCAAGTGGCCAACATTACCGGGAACCTAGTAGATCACACATATAAGAGATCTGAAAATGAGTAAAATGGTCTTGAACGGTGATTTAAGATATGAGAGGATGTTTTAGGATTGTATCCCGATGTGACCGTGGTAGAAAACATTGCATGCAATGTATTAGAAATAAGTGTTGTTGGATGCCCAAAACTTACATTAATGCATGTTATTTATGGTCATTAACTTCTCATATCTTCCATTAATGCATACTATTTAAGGTCATTAACTTCCCATAACTTTTATTAATGCGTACTATTCATGACCATTAAATTCCCATAACTCTCTATTAGTGATGGGGGTTATGGAAGGCCAATGGCGTAGAAAATAGAGATGATTTTTGTGCATCTTATATAAGACATAAGTGAAAGAAAGGTTCTTTTTAACACACATACTCTTTTTCCCTCTAACTCTCCCAAGAGTTCTTGTCTTTGCTAGCACAAAGAAAGAATTCTAGCCATCTCCTAATGAGGTTTCATCCTTCTACCTTCATTTGAACTTTCATTAGAGACAGTCTACGTTGATTGTTATGTTTTAGAACAACCCAATGCGGAGAAGATTAAAGAACGAAGGAGATCGTCAAAAAGTTATGTAAACATCTTAGATTTCATGTTTTTGTTTTCTATATCTATATGTATGAGTAGATTTGGTTTTTAAGATTCTGTTTTATTTTCTGCTGCGTATATTTGATGTATATTATGTATGAGATGCATGGCCAGAACCTTACAGCTATAAGGCCTTTCTGGAGTCCTTGAAGCAAAAGAAGGCATCTGATGACTTTTAGACCTAATTCATACTGATGTACATGGTTAGATGTCCATACATGCCAAAGGTGGTTTCGTATACTTCATTACCTTTATCGATGATCATTCTCGATATGGGTATGTGTATCTTATGAGATACAAGTCTGAATTCTTTGAAAGGTTCAAAGAATTTAAAATGAAGTTAAGAAATAACTTGGGAGAAGTATTAAATCACTTCAATCGGATCAAGGAGGTGAATACATAAGCTAAGAGTTTTTGGATTATCTTAGGGATAATGGAATATTGTCCCAGTAGACTCCACCTTACACACCACAACACAATGGTGTGACTGAAAGGTGAAATCAAACCTTGTTAGACATAGTGAGGTCTATCATGAGTTTAGCGAATTTACCAAAATCCTTTTGGGGGTATTTACTTACTTCTGTTTATGTATTAAACAAAGTCTCATCCAAGTTAGTTGATGTTACTCCATATGAGATATGGACTAACAATAAACCCTATCTTTCTTATATGAAAGTTTTGGGTCGTCCTGCTTATGTGAAGTGGATTTAGTTAGATAAGCTTGAAGCTAAATTGACAAGTGTCTGTTTGTAGGATAACCTAAGGAAACTATAGGATATCAGTTCTACCATGTTTCGAAACAAAAAGTATTTATTTCAAAACATGCTATATTTTTAGAGAAAGAGTTTCTTCTAAAAGAAGACAGTGGGAGCAAAATTGAACTTGTGGAAGTGCAAGATGCTCAAACATATTCAGATCAATTGCCTAGACCCGAGACTATTGTTCATGAAGATGAAACAATAGTTCAACCTTCTGACACACAAGAAGTTCGTAGGTTGGGTAGGATACGTCATGTTCCCTAGAGATATGGATTTCTCATAAATGAACTTAACGATGTATTGCTCATAGAAGATGATGAGCCTACTACCTATAAGGAGGTTCTGAAGAGTTCAGAATCAGACAAATGGCTTCAAGCTATGAAATCCGAAATAGATTCCATGTATGAAAACCAAGTATGGACTTTGGTTGACCTACCCGAAGGGATAAAACCCATAGGGTGCAAATAGATTTTTAAGAAGAAAACTGACATGGAGGGTAATGTAGTTACCCATAAAGCTAGGCTTGTAACTAAAGGCTATCGTCAAAGGCAATGTGTTGACTATGATGAAACATTTAGCCCAGTAGTTATGTTTAAATCTATTAGGATACTCCTAGCCATTATCGCTCATTATGATTATGAGATCTGACAGATGGATAACCTAACCGAGAATGTGTATATGACATAACCTTACGGTTTCATATCCATGAATGGAGAAAAGGTATGTAAGCTTTGGAAATCCATTTATGGATTGAAGCAAGCATCTAGGAGTTGGAATATCCGATTTGATGAGATAATCAAAGAGTTTGGTTTCTTACAAAATCCGGATGAGCCATGTGTGTATAAGAAGGTTAGTGGGAGTGCAATCATGTTCCTTATAATGTATGTAGATGACATATTGCTAATAGGAAATGATGTCTCGACTTTGCAATCAGTAAAAATTTGGTTAGCTAAAAACTTTTCTATGAAAGACCTTAGAGAAGCAACTTATATTTTGGGGATAAGGATCTATAGAGATAGATATAAGAGATTGCTTGTTCTTTCTCAGTCTACATACATAGACAAGATGTTAAAGAGGTTTAGCATGGAGCAGTCCAAGAGAGGTTATCTTCCTATGGTACATGAGATTACATTATCTAAATCTGTAAGTCCAAAGACACAAGATGAGAGGACTCGCATGAGTTTGATTCCTTATGCTTCGGCTATAGGATCAATCATGTACGCTATGTTATGTAATAAACCCGATGTATTGTATGCTTTAAGTGTTACGAGCAGATACAAGTAGGACCCTCACCTGCTGTTAAAAATATCCTTAAGTACTTGAGAAGAACTAAAAATGTATTCTTAGTATATAGAGAAGGTGATCTTGTGGGATCTTGTGGTAAGCGGGTATACTGATGTCATCTTCCAATCCGATAGGGATGACTCCAAATCCCAATCTGGATATATATTCACACTGAATGATGGTGCAGTCAGTTGGAAAAGTTCTAAACAAGAGAGGACTGCTAATTCGACGATAGAGGCGGAGTACATTGCAACTTCAGAAGCAACAAAGGAAACGGTTTGGATCAAGAAGTTCATCATGGAACTTGTTGTGGTTCTGAGCATCGCTAACCCAGTGCAATTGTATTGTGACAACAACAGGGCTATAGGGCAGGCGAAGGAACTGAGGTCTCATTAGAAGTCCAAACATATACTGAGGTGCTACCATTTGATTAGAGAGATCATTGGTAAAAATGATGTCAGGATAGAGAGAGTTCCTACCGATCAGAATATAATTTATCCGTTGACTAAGTCTATTTCCTAAAAGCATTTTGTATCATATGTACACACCTATGGTATTAGATATCAAGGCGATTGACTTTAGTGCAAGTGGGAGTTTGTTAGAGAAATGCTCTAAAGGCAATCACCTTTAGCACTTATTGTACAAATCATTTTATGATTAATAAATGCAATTTTTATTATATTGATGTTCATACATTTATGGATTTGATGTTGATCTTAAATTGGTTTAATGAAGTCCTTGATACAAAACATAGCCTGGAGGAAATCATAATGAGATCATGATAATGAGATTCCTATCATGTGTAATTATGTTAGTATCTAAACTTTCCCTAGTCATATGATTAACGAGATGGGATATCATTAATCCGGATAGACTAGCGCATATTGTACTCCTTGATTAGATCAAACAGTAGATCTCATAAGTTGTAGATATGAGTTGTTTAGAGTTAACATGTAGATGCTTACTAAGGGTAGTAAGTACATTAGATTGACCTACTATGAGACAATCATATGGATATTCTATTCTAGTGTCAGTGATAGTCTCATCATAGCAATGATGCAAGTATCCTTTGACTTGAGGTGCTCAAGGATATCTTAGATACTGATCCTGTGTTTTGACTCCATTAATCGGTGCCTTTTAGGGGTTACTCATAAGGTGGTGATTGGATACAACTTGAGGCATTTGGAGGTAATTGAGTAACTAATAAAGGATTCACCACTCTTGATAAAAAGAGATGATACCCATGGCCTCTTATTAGGGTCATTACTAGGGAGTCTTTAGTCAGAGCAGATATGTGTCATGAAGAGAATCTTCAATGATATATAGAGTAATGAGATCATCAGGACAAGATCTAATATCACTTGGACTAGATGTGACATAGTCAGTCTAATGGGAGTTGATACTTTGACCATACCCTAAACTAAGTGGGGTATAGATGGTGAAAAGACAAATTGCATGGCAACATTGCGTATGAAAGGGTTCGTAGCCAAACTACTGACTTTTCGGTCAATTGGAGGTCATGACATGTTGTTAGATACCGCTTTGGACTTACTTGAATTAAATGCCAACATAAATAGGAACCTAATGGGTTACACAGATAGGAGATTCGAAGGATGAGTAAAATGATCTTGAATGGTGATTCAAGATATGAAAGAGTGTTTCGGGATTGTATCGCGATGTGATCGTAGTAGAAAATGTTGCACGGAATGGATTAGAAACAAGTGTTGTTGGTTGCCAATTTGGTCATTAACTTCCCAAAACTTCCATTAATGCATGCTATTCATAGTTATTAACTTCCCATAACTTCCATTAATGCATGCTATTCATGACCATTAACTTCCCATAACTTTCCATTAAAGATGGGGTTATGGGAGGCCAAAGAGGGTAGAAAATAATCATCATTTTTGTGTATCTTGTATAAGACACAAGAAAAAGAAAAATAGAAAGAAAGGTTCTTTCTTATGCACACACTCTTTTTCTCTCTAACTCTCACAAGAGTTCTTGTCTTTGCTAACACAAAGAAAAAACTCTAGCCATCTCCTAGTGAGGTTTCATCCTTCTATCTTTGTATGGACTTTTATTAGAGATGGTTTACGTTAATTGTTGTGGTTTACGACAACCCAATATGGAGAAGATTAAAGAACGAAGGAGATCATCGGAAAGGTATGTAAATATATATTACCTTTCATGTTTTGTTTTCTATATCTATATGCATGAGTAGATATGGTTTTTGAGGTTCTGTTTTATTTTTCACTGTGTATATTTGATATATATTATGTATGAGATGCATGATCAGAACCTTACAAGTTGTACCATTATGCTTTGTAGTAAATAACAACTGTATAATTGAAGCATTAAATACAAAATATTAAACCTCTTTGTCCAAAATTGATCTAAAGATCACATATAAAATGTGTCATGTAAAACCCAAATGAACCTTACTACAAGGTTCAGTACATACATTTCCCATAGATTTTACTTCTACTTCTTCATTGCTGTAAACCATCAGTTTCTCCTTCTCTTTATTTGGCTTTATCCTGGATATGAACCTCTGCATCGTGGAAGCACCTTGATCAGATGCTTCACTATATAGCCACCAAATACTTAATGCAACTATCGCAATTAGATTAATAAATTAATAAGCCAAGGAGTTACCTGATGGTCACAGTCTTTCCTTCCTTTTAAGCTTTATGTTGTTGGCTTCTTTATGTCATGTAGACCTTTACCAGGACTGGTTTGACCAATATCAGCATGTAGAGAAGATTTGAACTTTCTACCTTTGAACTTAGTAAGCTTCATCTTTGCCTTCCCTTTAGTTGCTTCGGGGGCTGTAGGAGTAGCAAACCTGAGTTTCTTCTCCTCAACAATGCAATGGGCTATCAAAGTGTTGAAGTCCCATTCCTCATCCATTGATAGCCCCATTCCTCATCCAGCGAGTAATATGTCATTATCAGATTACTGAACTATAGAAGGAGTGTATTCAGAGTCTGGTGAACAATGAAGACATTAGGAAGAGGAATATTCAACATCTTCAATCTACTGTGAAGATAAATCATGCTTGATATGTACTTCATTACTCCCCCTTCTCCTGTATACCTCATGGAGAATAATTTTTTCATTAAGGCACTTGTCTCAACATTAGGTGAGGCTGTGTACCTCCGGGAGATATTTCCAAGAAATTCCTTGGCTATGTCTGTGTCCCGAAAGCCACTAAGCAGATGGTCAAGTATGGATCTCTGAATAGTCATTAGACATAATTTGTTAGACCAATCCCATGCTTCATATGATGCTTTATGAGCTCTTGAGCTCATAGATATAGGTAGAGATGTCCTATTCATCCGTATGAACATATCAACCTCAGTTATCTCCATAGTATTCAATACATCTTTTGTCCACTTCTTCTTATTGAAACAGATTATGGTTTCAATAGTGCCACTAATTTTGTTGATCGAAAAGGTGACTGTAAAATGATAATATTTAAATTAACACAAATGTAGGACAATAACGATACTCAAAGACATTAAATAGTTTCTTTTTTGAGAATCCGTTTACACATATTATGAAACACCTGTGAGCTGAATACAAAATATAGGCAACTAGACCTCCACATAAAAGCGATCAGAGTACAAACCATCAACTCTTATAACACTACCACCTGTGATGAATAGATCATTCAAACAACGACTTTCCTCTATCTAATGCCTTTACGCACATATCAAATTCTCATATAAGGCTAACACCTATGGGCAATATAAACAAATATAAGACCAGAGATATCCCTTAACGTGTAAGCAAAACAATTCTAAATACTGACTGGAAAGGCTACTGTGGTGACTACATCCTCATCAGCACTCAAAAGTTCCACAAATACAAGAAATACATCTTTATTTTATCCTCACATTCTTTATGGGCATATGGTATGTGACAATGTAACATCAATAAATGCAAAAATCTGAATGCATAGTCTCATTGTCACACACTCGTATTGAAGACATTATCTGAAAACTTCATTTGAGACTTTCACAAAAGAAAAATCTCAATAGAGTGACTATCGTGCATTACTAGACACTAAACCAACCACCCGAGACATAAGAACCTTATGCATCTCTCTTATGGCAAGTTCCTTGCACGAAAATTCACTAAAAATGGTTTCAAAATATCTAAATTCTTTTCCCAAGTAACTATCATGTGATCCCGAACACTGAACATGAGACTCGAGACATGAAAACTTGAAGTTTCTCCCTCATGTGATATCTGAAGCATAAAAATTCACTCAAAATCGGATTCAGAACGTCTTAATTCCTTTTCTTAGAGTTAAACTTTAATTTATTACTAATGTAATAAATCCAGAAAATGGAAAATTTCACTTTATTAATTTCCTGGACCTAGAAACTGACCCAAAACATCCCAGGGCACCCTTACGGGAAATCTAAAATTTTTATGTTTTTTTAAATTACTGTAGATGTCCATATGGTTAACGTCAGCACTACGTTAGCGCACTATAACGCTAACGTCATCTACTGACGTCAGTTGTGACTGGAGAGTGCAGCGCGTGTGCTACGCACCGCCCAGTGACGCGCCTCAATAGTGAACGACACGCGCCCACTCGCGCTTATTCCATGGCTTGTGCGTTGCATGCACTGACATGTGACGCGACACTGTCCACCCACGTGTTGACTGCGTGTCTGGCACGTGCTAGACGTACCGCCCCTCGAGGCAGTACTGTGCACCATTCGTCGACCATGCTAGAAAATGACGATTTTTGGTGAGTTTCAGGCCTGTTTTTTGCGCTCCCAGGCTCGTTTTCACCCTGTTTCTTAAGGCTAAACACATGTATACTACTTTCATACAGTAAAAAGCAAGAAAAACTGGGAAATAGAAGTTAAATATCTGAAAGACTTGTGGAGAGAAAATCGAAAAATCATCGTTTTTAACCAGCCGCTCACATCACAGCTTTGATACCACGTGTAATACGTAACGGTACCTTAGTTACGTATCCCGGATCGAACGTGAAAGGGAAAGAAATGAAGAAATGTTGAAAATACCTAATTTCGGTCTCTATAACTTCAAACAAGCTTTCCGAAGTCGAAATGTACGTGAAGCCACATCCGGCTTTACGGGAACTGCTCTCTGGGACATGAGTAAGGTCTTTCTATAGTTTTCTCAAAACATAAACTTTCTGAACGGGTCAGAGAATCATTATGCTTACGATTGATATCAACAACTCTAGAAGACCTTAACTTTTATATATAGCTTCCATATCGAGTTTCTCCATCACAAAATTAATATGGGTCTAATTTACATTAATTATGACCCTTTTTCTATCCGAACTTTGACCCATTAATTTAGATTATTTATTGGTCATTTTATTATCTTTATCTGAATCAAATTACATAACTTAACCGATAAGTTATTAAAAAATTAAAAAATACAATTAATAATTGTTCGACTTGATGAGAAAGGACAAAATTGTCCAAAAGATAGCCGCAGAATTCTAACCCCGACTTGAATGGAAACCTTAGGTGCCGAGAGATGCCGTTTGATTTACATGCATGTTCATGTTGACAGCTATGGCCGACCAACTGAATTACCTGTAGGATCAGATAAGATCATGCATTAAGGTTGAACGAGAATCGTGGGCTATAACAGTGCAAAAATACCAAACCCTTCCAATAAAATATTGGAAATGTATCGTTCATTCCCTATAACATAAGAGATTTGACATGTACTTCGTTGAAAACAGTGAGATTTGGGTTATCTTTTCTTCATGTTTCTTCTAACGACATCATAAGGCCTTCGGATCTTCTTTCCTTCACCAAACACGTAAACACTAATCGTACTAATACCTAATCAAAGAATACTGTATTAGCGAGGATTGAGTCTCTTTTGAGAGCTGATGTCACGATAATTCTGCATTGTTTAAGGTAAATGAAGCAAACATTGTTGTGATTTTGTTTTGTTTTACAAATATTAAAAACTTTTTTTAAAAAATCTATTAAGCTAAGTCAAATTATTTTTATAAATAATGTCATATGACATAGTGTTGTACATTTAGAAAATAACAATCTATATGACTGTATACTTGCCTTGATCCAATTTTAATAATACTTTTCAGCTTTTTTAAAAAATAAATAATAATTTTTATTAAAATTGTTTAATGGGAGTATAATAAAATGTAAAATAATTTTAATATCATAAAATAATTTTAATAACATAAAGTAATTTAAATTGTTTTTAAAATGAGAAAAGCTAGAAGAAAAGTTACTATTATTTATCTTATTATTTACTATAAATAAAAAGGTTATTTGTATGTCAACTAATATTTATTAAACTTTTGTAATTGTTTCAGATTTGAATTCCACCTTATAAAATAAAAAGGATAACTATATAATTAATAATTTTATGGTTAAAATAAGTTATTGGATAGGCATAATAATGAGAAATCATCAACATCAACAACAAAACGCGATCTTCTTTAACTTATTCTGTAAGCCAACAAGTAATTGCATGCGTAATACTTGCAATACTTGTCACTACTGAAACAATAGAAAGATTTAGGTCTGATTCTTTAAAAAATCTGGGAAATCCAATCAGGCAGAAGTATAAGGATTATTACTAAATCGTGTACTTTTTATTCGAATCTCCTTTTGCTTGTCCAGTCACTCCACTATCCATGATAAAAGTAATAAGATCTTAGGTATGTGCGTGCTCATATTTTTTCTGATGGATACTTTGTTGAGGAATTATTCAATTAATCACCCAAAGCGAAGCTAGTAAAGTCGAACCGCAGAGGTACGTGATGACGTAGTTGGTTCTTTTGTATAAATTCAATGAACTACATGACAACTGAAAAAAGCGAGCTTTCCTTTTATCACTACAAGAAAAGGAGGCCTTTTGCGTCGTTTTTTAAACGTCGCCAAAAGAAATTTCCCGTCGCAGAAAACTATTTTCGACGTCTATTAAAACGTCGCCAAAAACGTCGTGGAAGGTAGGGTAGGCATTAGTGATCTACGACGTCCTTAGGTAAACGTCGTTGAAGGCCCAGATATTCTTCGACGTTTCAAAAGACGTCAGGAAAGGTTCAAACATTTTGCGACGTCTTAAATAAACGTCAGGGATTGAAATGTTCTAACGACGTATCAAGGACGTCGTGGGAAACTAGTATTTTACGACGTGTATAAAGACGTCGGTGAATGTGAGTATATCTTACGACGTTATAAGAAAACGTCGATAAAGGGTTGTTATGCCGACGTTTGGAAGACGTCGTTAAAAATTTACTTTCTACGACGTCTTCTTGTGTAGACGTCGTGAATTGTTATATAATTAATAATTAAAATATAATTAATGATTAATCAATTTGAATTAATAATTTCAAAAATTTCAGTTTCAAAAAAAACTGAATTTAATAAATATGAATTATAATTAATTTTTTAATTTACATTTGTTTGATAATTTTTTGCAAATTTAATATTTATCAAATTTGTAAATTATTAATTTTTTAATTTACATTTGTTTTATAATATTTAGAATGTTTATGAATAAATTTATTTAACAATTTATCAATTTTTGAATATATCATTAATATAATAATTGTTAATGTATAATAAGAATTGAAAACATGCAAAAGAACAACTTATTATTTAACTGCAATTCCCAAACATGTCATAATACGATAATTAAAATAAAGTAAACG